>JXCR01136479.1:57865-71689 GCA_002079205.1 Phalaenopsis hybrid cultivar | reverse complement strand
CAAAATTAATTATCTTAGTGATTTAGTATTTGGAAATTTTAAGGATGTTTTAAATGACTTGACCCATGAAATTATTTCCAAAGGTTTCTCTGGTTATGGTAGATCTTTCGTTTTAATTGACTTGACCCATGAAATTATTTTCAAAGGTTTCTCTGGTCATGGTAGACCTTCAAAATTTTTTTAGGATTTTATAATCAATATGCTAATTTCCATGATTATTTCAAGGAAATAATGTGAAATAACTTGAAAAATATTGATCTCTATATATGAACCTTCTCTGACTTTAGAAAAATCAGAGAATATTTCCCCTTACAGAGGCTACAATATGTCAAAATTTCAAGCCAAGGTGATGTGTCAATATGCATGGTGAATCAAATGATTCAAAACAGTGTTTAATTAATTAAAAATAAAATATGCACCAAATGGACTTGAAATTTATTCCACATTATTCTCCTCTANGCCTAATCCAATTTCTCGATAGATGTAATAAATGAAATTTGAAATAAAGAAATAAATAAAATGAAATAGGTGTCGGTTAGGAAGGACACACCTCTTCAAAAGGATTAAATCACTCACTTCTACCCCACATTTGACCATTTAACTCATAAAAAATGAGAGTATCGTCAGTGAATAAATGTGGAGAAATAAGAAGAAGAGGAAGGAATGAGGAGACCATCGCGCGAGGGAACCTACTGGTAGGGATGCTGGCTGTGGGTTTGCTTGAGATTGACGCGTCATACAGTTCAAGCGGCCATTGCCGNAAAATGAGAGTATCGTCAGTGAATAAATGTGGAGAAATAAGAAGAAGAGGAAGGAATGAGGAGACCATCGCGTGAGGGAACCTACTGGTAGGGATTTCGATGCAGATGCTGGCTGTGGGTTTGCTTGAGATTGACGCGTCATACAGTTCAAGCGGCCATTGTCTCTTGTGTGGGGAAGAAACTAACTGCTCGTGTAAAGAAGAAAAAACTGAGATTGATGCCCTATTATGCTGGAAGTAGGGCTGTCAAAACGGCTCGTTGTTCGCGAACAGCTCGTGTTCGGCTCGTTAATTTCGCTCGATAAGTTAACGAGCCGAACACGAACTAAGATGTGTTCGTTCGTGTTTGGCTATTTTTGGCTCGAAATACTACTCATCAAGTTTATATATATATATATATGTGTGTGTGTGTGTGTGTTTGTGTGTGTTTGTGTGTGTGTGTGTGTCTATATTAAGTAGTATTTTAAAAAAATCTAGTTGACTACAAGGCTATAAAGATTTATAACCAATTAAAATATTGATTAAGAAAATAGAATAAAAATTATTAATTTAGATTCAAATGATGTTTAATATAAATAATAATTTTTAAATCTTACTTAAAGCCTTATTGTCTGATGGCTACATGATTAGGGTTGTTAAAAGGACTTTTTGTTCGTGAACAGCTCGTGTTCGGCTCGTTAAGCAAATGAGCTGAACACGAACACACTTTTTGAGTTCGAAATATTTGTTTACACCCCTAGCTGGAAGTCCCCACTCTTGAAGGAAGAGGAAGGAGAAGGCGCCCGTGCTGCGTGAGGGAAGGAGAGGAAAATGGGGGCGAAGCTAGCAGGTTTCGTGAGCGTTTGGGGTTGTTGATCAAACACAAGTTATTTTAAAAAGAAAGGTAAGAAGTTTAGATTGTGTGTGTGTGTGTCTCTCTCTCTCTGTCTCTCTTTATATATATATATATATATGAGTGTGTATTTGAACTAAATGATGAACTAAATGTTGTTAATGGAAAGTTTTACTATGAAATAATTTAATTATCTTTGTTAATTTATGATTTAGTTATATTAATATGATAGGTAAATACTAAATTAGATTCATGATAATTAATGCTAGAAAATCAAGGTGTAGGAAAATTTTTTATTGTTGATCGAGGAGTTTTGAAACAGTAATGGTTAGAGTTTACCTTTCAAAATTAATTTGTTTAAATTATTGTTTTTTAATATTGGTATTAATTTAATGATTTCATTATTAAGATGAGATAATTGAACTTTAATGTTGTAATATGTGAGAAATTTATTGAATACAATAATTTATATTATATGTGCTAAATTGAAGGAGGCAAACAAATCCGAGAGCAAGAAAACCATTTAGAGTCAATGTGAGTAATTATATTTTCCAACGATTGTGCGGATGAGGGAATATTTGCTTGGGTGGGTAAGAACTTTTTCTTCTTAGACAATTATGATACTTAGATGCCTAATCTTTGTACTGACGAGATAATATCTTTCTGGGGTGTTTTAGGTTCTGGTTTGACGATGCTTTTAGTGTGAATGTTAATTGTATAAAGTAGAAATAAATTTTAGATAAACCTTAAAGCATACTATAAAAGTAAATGCATATATAAGTTTGGAGTATTTTCTTGAGTAAAAGTTATTGATACATATATTAGATTATTCAAAGATTTCTTATAGAGATATGAAAGACCGGCTTGAATATTTTTTTTTCTTTCTTGCGTTACTGTAGTTTAGAGAGTGATTACTCTCCTAAATTGTTTTGAAAGGCTGGTTTGTCCTCCTTCAGTAGTTATAAAGATATGGAAGACCGGCTGTACCTCATTCAGTAGTTATTAGAACCTACGAGGTAGATTTTTACTCAGATTATTCAACGATTCTCTCAATAAGGGTTGCTTCTATGCTGGTTCTGGCTCATAAAATCCATTATTTTATAGAATAACCAATAGTAATCCAACCAGAGTCTTTCTCACAGGCTTAGCTTGAATTACTAGCATATCTTTCTTTTCGGCTGAAATTTGAGACTTCTTTTTGACGTCTTCATTCTCTTTCGTGTCATTATTCATTTCTTCTATTGCTTCCTGCTTGGTGAAAGTAATCATCATATTGTTTGGGCAAAATCTGATGTAAATCACTTATTGAGACAGAGTTAGGAGCACTGGTTGTCTCCACCTTTTATTCAGTCTGCACGGGTTCCTTCTCTTGCGTTATTATAGTTTAGGAGAGTGATTACTCCTGGGTTTTTTAAGATGACTCTATGTTAAATATTTTTTTAGATTCTGAACTTTTGAGCAAGAGAAATAGAAGATGAGGAAATATGTATATGTGGCGAGAACAACCGTAAATGTGCAAATTTTTGCATGTTAATTGTATTTGTTTCTGACTCTTCCATAAATATTTGAATATTAACCTATTAATAATAAAAATTTTAATAAAAGAGAATTCATTTCTACCTTTCAAACTGTTTGTTTCCATTTTTTTTTTTTAAATTCTATGCTCCAGGCCGGGTTGCGACAATAGATTTAAAAATTGATGCCGAGTAGGACATTCTTGGGAGTACCGGTCCTTGTGATGTATGAGCTTTGATTGTTTATGAGAAGGACAAATGACGATGTATGCACATTAATAGCAAGATAGTGAGCAAGATCTCGATCAACTACCACTTTTTCATTTCTTGATTACTTGTTGGATCGATTGTGTGGAATTAGTATCTTCGCCTTGATTGATTTATGCTGTTTTCATGGCCCATCACAACCTTATTCACTAGTTGGCATATGTTGTAACAAAGGCGGGTGTGATTTCGTTGACTGAATACAAATCAACACCCATTATGATATTCTACTCATTAGGGTAGAGTGAGAGATACACTCATTTAGTTTAATCTACATTAATCCCAAACATCCAAGTGATCCGGCCATTGGATGCCGAGATAGGTGAGATTACTGCAATCTTGGAATGGTTGTTAATAGTAATTAGTTGATTAAATTAATAGCAATTAAGTTATTGATTTGTTTTATTAAATAAGACACTAATAATTTATGTATACTGCCATGTATCAATTTGATCGGGATAAAATATAGACTTTTATAAAAATAGTTTGGATGAATTTTTGGGAGCGTAAAAATCGGGCTATATTTTAAATAGAAAAAAATTCACTTGATTTAATCCAATTTGGGTATTACGCATGCTGGGTAGATTATCTCTGCTTGCCAAGTAGACCATTTTTCATGAAAATTCATGATAGCAAACTTATCAGATCTTCATTTAGGTGGTTAACATTTTGCTCATATTCACCCATAAGCTAGTAGCAGTTTATTATTTGCTTTTTGTTTAAATTTTTGTTAATAAGAGCAAAGCATAAATAAGCCAATAGAGCTTCGTAATTGAAAATTAATTTCACGATCAAAATTATTAATTAGTGTAAAGGCTGGTGCTGATAGGATTTCTTGAAGCAGATAGTAGTTCCGTTTTCAGGGGGAAAATATCTTGGCAGCCTTATGTAGTATTCACTCTCTTTTCTAAATAATGGTTATAAAATAATAAGAAATTTGTTGTGGGGGCAAGGACTTAAAAATCTACCTATTTGTCGCCTTGTGTTATTTTTAAAGAGCACTCATGCCAAGGTGCATCATCTGATGTTGACGACCTTGCTAATATATTTCTAGAATTGGCTTTTGATCTTCTCAAATATTTATTATAGTTTATATATGTGATTAGATTCCTATCATATCTTACAACTGTGATTATTTTGAGTAATTATAGAAAATTAGTTTTAAAAGAAGATTACGTAAATTGATCTACGCATGACTTTAAGGCGCTCATTCTGTGGCACCGTAATAATTGAACCATCTTGGGTTTAATCTAAAGCCTAATAAGCGCGATTGTTTTGCTAGAGGACTAGGTGAGTGCACAGGGCATCTTACATAACACTAAATTTTGGCATCTTGTATGCTATGAGCTTTGTAAAGTTTACTTTATCACTTGAGGGATGCCAATATGAACTCTAGTGAATATTATGGCTAATTGGTTCTATGTAGGTTACATAATGTATAGTCCAACATTTTGCTTAAGTGTATTATTGTGAAACATCTTAAGAAGAATGAAGCTGAACTGTTAAACATTGTGGCGCTTTTTGGTGTAATGGTTGAAATTTCGACAAAAAACTTTAGAGTTAAGTGTGCTTATGTGTGATCACTTTTTGGATGGGCGACATCTTGGGAATTTAATATTAAGGGGACAAAATCATGAGGCTGTTAGGCTAAAGCTTCTCAGTATGTGAGAGTTTGAGCTATTTTAAATGATATCAAAGCATTACACAAACTTGAAGATAGAAACTAAGTGCCATACAGAACCAAGTGCTACACCATGGGAGCCATCACTTGAACTCACAATGGGACAAAGTGCTACATGGTGGGAGCCACCTCTTGAATTTGCAGGTGCCATCTATTGAATCTATTGGGGCCTCTAGAATCCTATCTGCTTGGTGGAGGATTCTGTGCTATGACATTGATGGAGAAGTCGATTAGTTAAGTTGGAGAGATTATGAAAACTCTTAGGTAGAAGAAAGCTGAACTCTTAAACATCGATGCACATTTTAGTGTAATTGTTGGAGTTTCAATAGAAACTTTGAAGTTTACGTGCTCATGTGGGAGCACTTCTAGGATGAGTGTCCTGGGAAGTTTACACCATGGGGATAAAATCGTGAGGTCGTTAGGCAAAGGCGAACAATATCTCGATGGGTGAGAGTTCAGACTATTACACTTGAGAACTTCAAAGTTTAACACTACTTATATTTATGGCAACAATTTCCATAAATAAATGTCAATTAAGCTGTTTGTCTACTAAGTTGGTATTTTTTACTGCTATTGTGGTTAATCATTCCTCTATGATGCAATTCCAAAACAAGAAAATTTCATAGAAGTAATACTCAACTTTTGCCCTTTCACGAAGTATCCATCATGAATACTAAAACCTTTCCAAGAAAATTGAATCATTCAAGTTAGGCAAACGCAGTCCAAAACATTTCATTTAATTATATTTACAGAGANTCATAGAAGTAATACTCAACTTTTGCCCTTTCACGAAGTATCCATCATGAATACTAAAACCTTTCCAAGAAACTTGAATCATTCAAGTTAGGCAAAAGCAGCCCAAAACATTTCATTTAATTATATTTACAGAGCGTCTAAAACACTAAAAAATTTTAAACGAAAAAATATAAATTTTATCTGATATCATATCTTTAATTTTCTCTACTGTGTAGTGAGTTCAACAAGATAAACAAATCTAATACAAAACTAAAATACCTNACTAAAAAATTTTAAACGAAAAAATATAAATTTTATCTGATATCATATCTTTAATTTTCTCTACTGTGTAGTAAGTTCAGCAAGATAAACAAATCTAATACAAAACTAAAATACCCAATAAAACAACCAACACGGGTGATATTCTTGAACAAATATAATTATAAAATTGATTATAGATGATTAGTTTGTTATTATAGTAATAAATATTAAACTTTGTTTATATGAAGATTTATATTTAAATACTGGCACATGTAATAGCAACGTTGCATGAATAATTGTTATCAATATACTGTGTTAGTTAATTAGTTTATTAATTACACATGATTTAATTACCTCAACTTTTTTTTGCATATTTATTATTTTCTTAATTATATTTCACTCNAAAATTGATTATAGATGATTAGTTTGTTATTATAGTAATAAATATTAAACTTTGTTTATATGAAAATTTATATTTAAATACTGGCACATGTAATAGCAACGTTGCATGAATAATTGTTATCAATATACTGTGTTAGTTAATTAGTTTATTAATTACACATGATTTAATTACCTCAACTTTTTTTTGCATATTTATTATTTTCTTAATTATATTTCACTTACCTTTAGAATGAACATGTATGGTTACCTAGGTTTATTGGTTATCATAAGGTAGTAAGTTGTGAACTTATACAATATAATTTAGAGTATAAACTCGCCAAATGTTTTATATCTTCAAGTTCAATTTATTTAGGTGAAATTCAGCATTATTTTTTTGGGATGTATTGAAAGCCCTTGTTCTCTATTGGGGTCTTTTTGCCACTCATGAACAAATATCTTAAATATATCACTGTTAACATATTTCGTCTGACATGGCTTATTTTGAGCTCAACGTGTTTTTATTATGAACATTTAAATAAGCTTTCAAAATTTTTTTAATAATGCTAAATTGTTTTTTATGTAAATGAGAAATGTACTGATATTAGAAGCTTTTGTTTAATAATGTCATTGACTAATGTAATGTTTGTATATTAAAATGCATTTAATTGTGAGCTTGTTTTAACAAAGTTTTCATGGGATTATTTTTGCATGAGTAGTATGTAGTAAAAATGAATTTGTCAAGAATTTTCACTAATTGCATCATTTTTATTTACGTGTAATTATTCCTGTGTAAATAAATATCACTTAATGCATTGGAGTTATATTTCTCAACGATTTGACAATTTTNATGTAGTAAAAATGAATTTGTCAAGAATTTTCACTATATTGCATCATTTTTATTTACGTGTAATTATTCCTGTGTAAATAAATATCACTTAATGCATTAGAGTTATATTTCTCAACGATTTGACAATTTATCCATTGAAATTGAATTTGCGAAAATATCTCCTTTTTACAAAGAATATAAAAATTACAAATATCCAATCAATAGCATATCATAACTTATAGTTTTATTTCAAATCAAATGACACCCACCTACATTATTGCCTCAAAGAAACTCTTCGTAAACACATTTATATATCAAAATGATTGTTTCAAAGTGTATAATTCGGTTGAATTATGTTTGATGATTTTTTGAAAAAAATAAAATAAAATTTTGGTTATAATTTATTTAAAGTATTTTGGTTTTTTGCCTTATTAAAAATTGNTCAAAATGATTGTTTCAAAGTGTATAATTCGGTTGAATTATGTTTGATGATTTTTTGAAAAAAATAAAATAATATTTTGGTTATAATTTATTTAAAGTATTTTGGTTTTTTGCCTTATTAAAAATTAGGTATATAATTCTTCTGTTCTTTCCCAGAAAATTGCCTTGTTCATAATTTTTCGAGCTGATGAGAGAATTTCTATCTTATAGTTTGCTGTTTTTTTCTTGGTTAGTTCTTCATTTTGCTTTCAAAAATCAAATTTATTTATTTCTTAGCTTTTTGAGATGAAAATTCAATATTTTTATGGTTTTTCTTTTATGTTAGACCTTTTTTTTTTATTTTGATGTTATTTTTTGATATCGCTTGATATGCATTTATAACTCAGTATTTAGCATTGTTACATGCAAAACATTATGCACAGNTTCAAAAATCAAATTTATTTATTTCTTAGCTTTTTGAGATGAAAATTCAATATTTTTATGGTTTTTCTTTTAAGTTAGACCTTTTTTTTTATTTTGATGTTATTTTTTGATATCGCTTGATATGCATTTATAACCCAGTATTTAGCATTGTTACATGCAAAACATTATGCACATTCGACATCTGTGTGCAATGGTAACCCATAAGCAACCTTTTCAGCTCTCTTTGTATCTTCAAATGGTTTTGTTATATTTTGGAATTAGTTTCCTTCATTGGCCAAATCTTAATGTACTTATTGGTTTAACGTACAAAAATAAAAGGGCACAGACTTNAAAAAACTTAGGAAAAACTTGAATTATGAAGGTCTACATTGGAGTCTAAATACCTTCATTTGAGAAGAATAAATTTGAATACATGGAAGGCAATTTTAGTAGTAGTAGCTCTGGTGACAAGTGTAACTTTGGGTGATCAAATTATTAAAAGGTGTGAACGATTTTTATACCTTGGGTATGTTGTTGAAAGCGATGGTGATATAGATGAGGATGTTAATAGTAGAATTTAAGTTGGTTGGTTGAAGTGGAAGAATATTTCGGGCCTTCTGTGTGATAGAAAAGTACCGCTTAAACGGAAAGGAAAATTTTTTAAGACGGTGGTGTGACCGACAATGCTTTGTGGACGCAATGGAGAAAAAAAGATTCATGTAGCCGACCCTAAGTAGTGGGATTAAGGCTTTGTTGTTGTTGTTGTGTTGAAGTTGATTTCTTGCTCTGTTAGATTATTTCGATGTTTAATGCTATGGGTATATTCTTATGAAGGCTGTCTCGTCTGGCGAATAAAATAAATTATTAAACTGATATAGATATACTGCGCTATTTTTAACTAATGCATTTAGGGAAAGTCATCTATATGAATTTATCACTAACTTGATGAAATCCAATTAAACTGCTTACTTCTTTTTAGCTGGCACGGTTTGTTCAATATCTTCGAGGGAATGACGAACTGAGTGTCGTTAAAATTTTTTTTATCAGAAATATGTGATGATGTAGGAAAAAGGATGTATTCTAGGAATAATATCTGAAATGCTATTCTCATGTCACAACTTCTGAAGAATCCTTAGCTTCCTGAGAAGTCAGTTAAAACTCGAGTTGATATTGATCTTGTGAAGCAGCTGGGAGGCTATTCTTTTTTCTTTAAAGCAGGTTTATCCATGAAAGTCGTTCCCATGTTTTCGAAAATCAGACTGGACTGGCTGGTTCGACCAGTTCGACTGTGAAAATGTAGCTAGCCCAGTCCAAACAAAAAAAAAATCTTTGGACCGGCGAACTTGTTCGATGCTTTTTTAATTCTGTGGTCTGTAAAATGGCCCTAGGTCATGAGGTTGTGAAAGAATCTTTTGCTTCCCTGTTTGCCTCTTCCTGTTCGAGGGACTCAAAGGGAGATGCAGAGAGTTGGCCGCCATCTGAACTAATTGTTGCCCTTCGAGCCTCTCGACGCTAGCCTTCTTTTGAGCAATTCGTCGGCTTTCTCTACCGAATACCAATAACAGTCGACCATTTCAAAGCATTCACTCCAAGGGTCTGTTTGGGGCAACAACAACTAGTTAATAAGCTGCTGATGAGCAGCTGCCCTAGGAATCTGTTGATAAGTAGATATTTTGGGTAAGCAAACTTGTTGTTTGGTTTTTGCTATAGGAAAACAATTGTTTTGCAACTGTTTCTGGACAAATTACCATTCTACCTCTGTGCAGAATGTTGTTTGCAACATAATTCTCATAACAATATATTTGATATTTGAGAAACAGAAATTCACTTGAAAAAAATAAAAAAAATAAGATATACATCCCACNTGTTTCTGGACAAATTACCATTCTACCTCTGTGCAGAATGTTGTTTGCAACATAATTCTCATAACAATATATATGATATTTGAGAAGCAGAAATTCACTTGAAAAAAATAAAAAAAATAAGATATACATCCCAATTAACAGTGAGTATCATGATTATTAAAGTAAGATACAAGACTATTAAAATAACATTTAAAATATGATAATATTTTTTAGAAAGTGGAGAATTCGTATGTCAGTAGCTAGGTTGTACTCCAAGGATAGTCTGCATGCCTGTTCACTTTTGACAGTTGATTCTTCGAGCATATCTGCTCACCTAAAGAAGTAACAGTTCTCCGCGATTCTCTACGGGCACTTGTAGAACTATCTCCCATAGCTATGTGACTGCCATGACATCAACCAGGAAGTCTGAATTTCGTAATAGCATAACAGTCGTCAANTGTACTCCAAGGATAGTCTGCATGCCTGTTCACTTTTGACAGTTGATTCTTCGAGCATATCTGCTCACCTAAGAAGTAACAGTTCTCCGCGATTCTCTACGGGCACTTGTAAAACTATCTCCCATAGCTATGTGACTGCCATGACATCAACCAGGAAGTCTGAAGTTCGTAATAGCATAACAGTCGTCAGNTCTTGAATTTGCAGGTGCCATCTATTGAATCTATTGGGGCCTCTAGAATCCTATCTGCTTGGTGGAGGATTCTGTGCTATGACATTGATGGAGAAGTCGATTAGTTAAGTTGGAGNTATTACTAATACTTTATTCAATGAAAGAGATGAGCATCTTCTTACTTATTAAAATGGATCTAATAAAACACAATTTGATTATTTTCTTATCAGAAGAAGTTACATCGAGATTGATAAGGTTGTAAAGTCATTCCAAGTGAGGATTTAAGTACCAAACATCATTTATTAGTTCTAGATTTTAGGATGAAGAGTTGTGAAATAAAAAAAATACTAGGAATCATCATCGCTGAATTAGATGGGGGAATCTAAAAGACAAATAAAATTATTTTTGAGTAAAATTCAAGATTTCAAAATTTGGGATGTTCATGATGAGACAAATGCTATGTGGGATAAAGTAATAAATACTATTAAACAAGTAACAAAAGATGTACTTCAAGCATCAAAAGAAAAATTTTCTATAAATAAAAATAGTTGGTGGTAAAATAATAATGTACAAGAAAAGATAAAAATTATAAGAAGTTATGTTATAAAATATGGTTTAAATGTAAAAGCTTAGAGTGTCTAACAGAACAATATGTGACGCTAAAACTTCTATTTTTAATGATATTTATAATAAATTAGATACTAATGAGGGTGAAAAATATATGTATAAACTTGCTAAATAAAAAGAAAAAAAGTAAAGATTTAACTCAAGTAAAAGTGTATTAAATATGAAAATCAAAAAGTACTTTTTTCCGAAAAAGATATTCAACATAGGTAGGTGAGTTATTTTGATAAACTTTTTAATAAAAATTTTGAAAATGCGATCGATTTTAGTGATCTTAATATCGTTAAAATATTGTTTAAATGTGAAAGCTTAGAGAACCGAGAAAAATATCAAACGACCCGTAAAGTGTCTAAAAGAACAATATGTGACGCTAAAAATTCTGCTTTTAATGATGTTTTTAATATACTTAGGTACTAAGGAGGGTGAAAATATATGTATAAACTTGCAAAATAAAGAGAAAAAAGTAAAGATTTAACTCAAGTAAANATTTTCTTACTTATTAAAATGGATCTAATAAAACACAATTTGATTATTTTCTTATCAGAAGAAGTTACATCGTGAATTAAATATGAAATTCAAAAATTACTTTTCTTAGAAAAAGATATTCAACATAAGTGGGTGAGTTATTTTGATAAACTTTTTAATGAAGTTTTTGAAAATACGATCGACCTTAGTGATCTTAATATCATTAATAATAATAAAAATTTTCGTGTTTACCGTCACATTAGTAAAAGAGAAATTGAGGCGGCTTTAAAGAAAACCAAGGGTTGACAGTCTGTAGGACTTCATGATATCCCAATTGAAATATGAAAATATTTAGGAGATTTGAGAGTTTCTTGACTTACTAAACTCTTTAATATTATTTTAAAAACTTTAAAGATGCCTAAGGGGTGGAAGAGTATTTTGGTCCCANTAAACTCTTTAATATTATTTTAAAAACTTTAAAGATGCCTAAGGGGTGGAAGAGTATTTTGGTCCCATTTTTTAAGAATAAAGAGGATTCATAGGAGTGTGAAAATTATAAAGGAATTAAGTTGATGTGTTATACTTTAAAATTATGGGAGAGGGTAATTGAATATAGGTTAAGACGCATTACAAGGATTTCTCATGCTCAATTTGGATTTATGTCGGGCATGCCTACTATGGAAGCTATACATTTATTGAGAAGTTTGATGGAGAAGTTCTGAGATAATAAATAGAATCTACTTTTGATATTTATTGATTTAGAAAATGTTTACGTTAAGGTTTTAAGAGATATCCTTTGGAGGGTTTTTGAGAAGAAAGATGCTGATATGACATATTCAAGTCATTAAAGATATGTTTACTAGAGCTGTTACTTGTGTTTGAACTGAAGGAGGATTGACCACATATTTTCATATTTCTGTTGGATTATATCAGGGATCGAGTTTAAGCCCATATCTTTTTTGCTTTAGTTATGGATGGTCTTTCTGGACATTTACAGGAGGATGTACCTTGGTGTATGCTTTTTTCTGATGATATCCTTCTCGTGGATAAGTCGAGAGAAAAAAACTTAGGAAAAACTTGAATTATGAAGGTCTACATTGGAGTCTAAATACCTTCATTTGAGAAGAATAAATTTGAATACATGGAAGGCAATTTTAGTAGTAGTAGCTCTGGTGACAAGTGTAACTTTGGGTGATCAAATTATTAAAAGGTGTGAACGATTTTTATACCTTGGGTATGTTGTTGAAAGCGATGGTGATATAGATGAGGATGTTAATAGTAGAATTTAAGTTGGTTGGTTGAAGTGGAAGAATATTTCGGGCCTTCTGTGTGATAGAAAAGTACCGCTTAAACTGAAAGGAAAATTTTTTAAGACGGTGGTGCGACCGACAATGCTTTGTGGACGCAATGGAGAAAAAAGATTCATGTAGCCGACCCTAAGTAGTGGGATTAAGGCTTTGTTGTTGTTGTGTTGAAGTTGATATCTTGCTCTGTTAGATTATTTCGATGTTTAATGCTATGGGTATATTCTTATGAAGGCTATCTCGTCTGGCAAATAAAATAAATTATTAAACTGATATAGATATACTGCGCTATTTTTAAGTAATGCATTTAGGGAAAGTCATCTATATGAATTTATCACTAACATGATGAAATCCAATTAAACTGCTTACTTCTTTTTAGCTGGCACGATTTGTTCAATATCTTCGAGGGAATGACGAACTGAGTGTCGTGAAAATTTTTTTTATCAGAAATATGTGATGATGTAGGAAAAAGGATGTATTATAGGAATAATATCTGAAATGCTATTCTCATGTCACAACTTCTGAAGAATCCTTAGCTTCCTGAGAAGTCAGTTAAAACTCGAGTTGATATTGATCTTGTGAAGCAGCTGGGAGGCTATTCTTTTTTCTTTAAAGCAGGTTTATCCATGAAAGTCGTTCCCATGTTTTCGAAAATCAGACTGGACTGGCTGGTTCGACTGGTTCGACTGTGAAAATGTAGCTAGCCCAGTCCAAACAAAAAAAAAAATCATTTCGACCTTTGGACCGGCGAACCTGTTCGATGCTTTTTTAATTCTGTGGTCTGTAAAATGGCCCTAGGTCATGAGGTTGTGAAAGAATCTTTTGCTTCCCTGTTTGCCTCTTCCTGTTCGAGGGACTCAAA
>JXCR01136479.1:31831-43041 GCA_002079205.1 Phalaenopsis hybrid cultivar | reverse complement strand
GTTGTTGAACATTCGAAGAAAGTACGTGTTGTACCAGTTGATCTGTTACTGGATCAAAGTAGCACTCTCGTGTGTCTTGACATGTAAGTTAGTCTTCTTTAATAACAATGGGTGGTATAAACACAACTAGATTTTTAGCTGTAGTATGTTGTTCTTCAGGAACTGCGGTGTTGGGAAGAGAATTGGGTTGCATCTTCTCAACCAGGATAATAGATGTCTGGTCTTTAGCGATATTCNTTTTTAGCTGTAGTATGTTGTTCTTCAGGAACTGCGGTGTTGGGAAGAGAATTGGGTTGCATCTTCTCAACCGGGATAATAGATGTCTGGTCTTTAGCGATATTCGGCCTTGGATGAGGATGTAAACGATAACAAATAGTAGAGCTGTGACCAAACATACTACAATGAGAGTAATAAAGAGGGTGTGGTTTGATTTCAACCTTTTGTCAATATCCGTTGTGAGTGATTCCATTCTATATCTCATACAGAGCTGGTTGAGTGATATTTCTTTCAACTAACACACAAGCCACAGAGGGTCCGGTGACAACAAACGTAAGACTATCAACCCTGAGAGAATTATCGTAAGCAGTTGCTAAAGAGTGGTGAATTTCCAAGTTGAACAGATGTAATTTTAACCCTAGAGATTTTATCTAAATTGAATATCTCTCTCATATGACGGTTGTCCATCTTGATAACTTTCTGAGAAAAAATTCAAGGGTAATCGACATCATGAGACATCTGAATCAGTATGTGCCGACCGTCAAGTAAACAAGTATTTCAACTGCCCAATTGTTTTATAGCCTCAAACTTTTTCCGAATGATCTCCAGTTTTGAGTGATGATAAAGAAATTTCTCCACTAGAGCAAAACGCCAAGAGGACGCGAGAGTATTGGTTTCGACCTCTGTGAGGATAAGAGCAAGCTTCACATTTTTTTTCTGAGTTTTTTTATGAAGGTGTGATCGCCACCAACTTCAAGAGCGTTGTAAAAAGATTGAGGGACATTGCAGGACTTTCCAATATGAAAACCNCCACTAGAGCAAAACGCCAAGAGGACGCGAGAGTATTGGTTTCGACCTCTGTGAGGATAAGAGCAAGCTTCATATTTTTTTTCTGAGTTTTTTTATGAAGGTGTGATCGCCACCAACTTCAACAGCGTTGTAAAAAGATTGAGGGACATTGCAGGACTTTCCAATATGAAAACTAGACTATAAACTTGAAAGATAAACACGAGTTGGAAAAGGAATGTCGCTGGAAAGTGTAGTGTCATAGGAACGGATCGTGGATGCCATCTCCAAAGCAGCTATGCGAGCTGCTGGAAATAGGCGAGCAAACTTCCGAGGAAGTAGAGATGCAAACCATCGACTGCGGGTGAGAGGCGCGAACCGAGTGGGAAATATANTAGTGTCATAGGAACGGATCGTGGATGCCATCTCGAAAGCAGCTATGCGAGCCGCTGGAAATAGGCGAGCAAACTTCCGAGGAAGTAGAGATGCAAATCATCGACTGCGAGTGAGAGGCGCGAACCGAGTGGGAAATATCTGTCGGGCGTAGCGACAGAGAAAGAGAGACGATGCGAAATGTCTACTGCGGGTGAATGCGAGCCGTTGACTGGAGGACGATAGCGAGCGTCCTCGAGTACAAGAGCTGCGAGCGTCGTCAAAGCGCANAATATATGTCGGGCGTAGCGACAGAGAAAGAGAGACGATGCGAAATGTCTACTGCGGGTGAATGCGAGCCGTCGACTGGAGGACGATAGCGAGCGTCCTCGAGTACAAGAGCTGCGAGCGTCGTGGTGGACTTGTTGACTGGAGGATGTCTGCGAGAGCGTGAAAACTTCGTCTCGCAGGAGTCGACGAAGAAAAATGAGAAATCATTGAATCACTGCTGGGAATCACCATCGAGGAGCGAAACCCTAGCAGACATCGATGCCGCTGCCTCACCCCTATTTTGTTAGAGATGCCAGTCGCTCGAAGGAGAGGGCTCTCACCTCACCCCTATTTTGTCGTCGCTCCACTTTCACTTCTCACTTCCTCTGCTTCGTCGTTAATGTGTTTCGATGCCGCTAGCGACTTGTGTCTGCGTATTTATTGCATCTTGGCTGTTTCGACGCTGACAACTGCATATCTCTTCACATTCGCCTCTCCCTGCTTCCGAGATTTCAGGTCTTTGCAGCAGGAGACGCCGACAGTTTCACATTCTTTCGCACCTCGCCGCGATTATATCGAGATTTTCTAACAGGTGGTTTTCTTTGCTTTGATAGCGCTCCCTCATTTAGTTGAGCCTGACAAAGCCTCTTTTACCCACATGGTGGGTAATCCTCAGGTGGAGTCGGTGGTTTTCTTCCCTTTAAGCTATAAAGACTGTTGTGCTGATATAGACGATTGTTTTTTTGTTAAGAAGACAAGTACGAAATGTGGGAAAACAACACTCTTTTTCTAGTAAATGCCACAAGCTCCATACTAATTTGAAATCTAAAGTTCAAGTAAATAAGGCGGGTCTAACCCCACTGCTCTGGACATATTTGCTCCATCGTCCCCTCCCTCCCCCGTGGCCCCCTGAGAATACTGATTTTGTTTCTGCGATTGATATAATGCTTGATGACTTTGCTTGGCAACCTACACCTTCAAATACTATTGAAAACAATTCTGAAGGATCCTTATCTACAAAAGGATAGTGTTTAGACTGATAATCAGGAGAGTCTTATAGCGACAACTTTTACTTCACACACACTAGAACCTATTGTGGGTATAGCGGTTGANCTTTGCTTGGCAACCTACACCTTCAAATACTATTGAAAACAATTCTGAAGGATCCTTATCTACAAAAGGATACTGTTTAGACTGATAATCAAGAGAGTCTTATAGCGACAACTCTTACTTCACACACAGTAGAACCTATTGTGGGTATAGCGGTTGGCAATCTTTCTGCTACAATGCTATCACCTCATTCGAATGAGCAAGGTCAATCTTCGGATGAGGAATGACAGATTTCCACTTTCAGGAGGAAGAAGAATGGAGATCTACTTGAGCTCAGAAATCTAATGGATTATATTTTGATTACTTCGGGTAATGGTACTAGAGGTAGAGACTAAATTGGGTCGTCCCTAGCTTCTCTTGTTTGGATTTTTTTTAATCCTAATAGGTAGATGTTCTTTAGCGATATTCGGCTTTAGATGAAAATGCAAACGACAGTAAATAGTAGAGTTGTGACCAAACATACTACAATGAGAGCAATAAGGAGGGTGTGGTTTCATTTTAACCTTTTGCCAATACCCGTTGTGCATAGTACCAATCCATATCTCATCCGGAGTTGGTTGAGTGATATCTCTCTCAACTAACACACAAGCCACAGAGAGTCTAGTGACAGCAAACATCGGACTATCTTCCTTGCGAGACTTTCTGTAAGCAGTTGCTAAAGTGTAAAGGATTTCTATGTTGAACAGATGTAATTTTAACCCCGGAAACTTTATCCAAACTAGAATGATAGGGGACTCCGTCTTTGGATCAAAATCGACAGTCCACTTCAGAATTTTCATAAAATGATTGTTAATTTTGATAGTTTTTCGAGAGAAAATGCGAGTATAATCGACATCATGAGAAAGTTGAATAAGTATATGTCTACCATCAAGTAGGCCAATGTTCCAACTGCCCAATAGTTTTATAACATCAAACTTCTTCCTAATGATCTCCAGTTTTATGTAACTATAAAGGAATTTCTCCACTAGAAAAAAACGGCAAGGGGAGGCGAGAGTACCAGTTTCCACCTCTGTGATAATAAGTGCAGGCTTTGCATTTTTTTTCCATGTTTTTAAATAAAAGTGTGATCACCTCCACCTTCAAATGCCTCGTGGAAAGATTCTGGAACATTGCAGGACTTACCGATAGCAAAACCCGGTGCAGAACTTGGAGGAGAGGCACGAGTAATTATGAGCATGTCGCCGGCAAGAGCATTTGCATAGGAACAGACCGTCGATGCCATCTCCCTCGCAAGATGATCGAGAGATATTCTGGCGGGCCGCAAAGATGCGATGCTTGGCTCGGTTTGTCTGTACCGAGCGAGGAGAGATGAGGTCGACGCATGATGATAAGCCGCGGAGGTAGTCGACGCAACTCGACGAGGTCGACAGAAAAAGATGAGCCACAAAAACAGCTTGACGAGATCCACCCTAAGAAACTAACGCGATGGAGAGATGACGAGTCCGCAGAGCCCCTTCGTTGTTGGACAGGTGTCAATGAAATCGGAGAACGAACGCAGAATTCGTTGTCGAGAAATTCCGGAAAGCCGAAGGATCNATGAGGTCGACGCATGATGATAAGCCGCGGAGGTAGTCGACGCAACTCGACGAGGTCGACAGAAAAAGATGACGAGCCACAGAAACTGCTTGACGAGATCCACGCTAAGAAACTAACGCGATGGAGAGATGACGAGTCTGCAGAACCCCTTCGTTGTTGGACAGGTGTCAATGAAATCGGAGAACGAACGCAGAATTCGCTGTCAAGAAATTCCGTAAAGCCGAAGGATCAAACCAGGGAGTCGCCATCAGGAGACATATATATTTATTGGGAAAGAACACATGTGGCTTCTTGCGTGTCAATACAAAGAAAATGTACATGAGAGGGGAGGGGTGGAAGATCTCCAGTTTAAGAAGACAAAAAATATAATATAAAACTCACTATTAGGGGTTCCTCCTTCCACAGTACAAGCCACACAAATAAAATATCGAAAATTACAAGTATACGAATAATGCAATTTAAAGCTGAACTATCAACCAGAAAAAAATTCTCTTTCCTTTTATAAATGAAAGTATATGCATTAACTGATTAAAATATTCTCGAGACATATATTTTCTTTACCCTAACTTTCCAATTCCTGGTGCACTTGGAAATGCCTTAAAGATAATTCCAAGTGACTCAATTTAGAAATTCATATTACTGGTAAAGAATCATCAAAGCAAGATCCTTCCAGCGACATTTTAATAGATTATGGACCGCAAATGATATCGACTACTTAATGATCTTGACATTTGAGTAGAATTTATAGTAAGATTCAAATATCGAAGATGTTTCAAATTTTGATAGTCTCAGAAATCTTTTTCTGATATGGAGTGTATAAACAACAAATTAATGCTTCTTGATACGTTAAAAAAAAAAAATCAGCAAGTATNCCATTAGGGGTTCCTCCTTCCACAGTACAAGCCACACAAATAAAATATCGAAAATTACAAGTATACGAATAAAAAAACAAACCCCTAAACATGTATACTTATGCAAAAAGAAGCAAAACAAGCAAGAAACTAAAGAAAATCCAGGAAGTGGCATCAGACAAAATAAATCCAAAATGCACCAAGCCAATAGGAATCTGATCCATATAAATTGCAACGACAAAGAGTAGCCAGCATAACAGAAGGTCCTCCTGATCTGTATAATGCCCAACATACTAGAATGGTCCAACCTGCTCGAAAGGAGAGAAACAACAAACAATGTAAATAAAGGAGCACAAAAATGAAACAGAAAAATTCAAAATAGAGAGCAGTCTAGCAAAGCCTCTCTAATTTTAAACATAAGGCAGATTTAAAGAGTCGTCAATAAGTAAAAGCCGAAGGGGGGTAGGGGAGTTAAACCAACAGAGCACACTCCACCTGCTTGCCTGGCTAACTAGTCGGCAGGGGAGTTTCCTTTCCTGTGAATAAAACTCCATCTAACAGTCATATGCTGATTTGCAATTAGGGCTTTTATTCGTTTGAGGGTACAAATAATAGCCCAGTGGGGTGGAGAAACTCCCAATGACATCTCATAAAGCAATTTGGAATAGTTTCAACAATAATAGTATGAAAATTAAAAGCAAATGCCAACTTTAAAACAAGATATACCTCCCAACATTCAGTTGATAAGGGAGTATCAGCGACAACAGATGAAATAAAATTCCTTGTAAAATGCCCCGCAGAGTTTCTAAAGAGGCCACCAACAACAGCAGACAACACATTCTAACTGCCATCAATATTGACTTTCACCCAGCCAGTAGGAGACTTCCAACTGACCAACAGAGGGGGCCTGGCTCTCTTACCTAGGGGAGCAAAATTAGCAGAGGCCCTTAGGGCCTTAGAGAAATAAGCCATAATATCGAAAGAAGTTATAGTGGCAGTAAGGGTGGAGAAATCGTAATAATGGTTATTTCTAGCAGACCATAGAAATCGAAGGACCAGCAGAGGGAAGGAAATAAATTTTTCCCTCATCATCAGCAAAAGCTTTCCACTCTCACAGGTAGTTAATTAAAGTGCCCCTTTGAGACCACGAGATACCAAAATGTAGACCCAAATGATTCCAGTCCTCTATAGAAAAAACATATTAATAAAATGTATCTTATGCCTTCCTCTGAATTTCTGCAGAGTGGACAGCTTGATGTCAATCTTGAACTTTTCAGTTTCAGAATGTCATCAAGAGGAAGTAAGTAAGAGAAATAACGCCAAAGGAAGAGAAAGATAGAGGGAAAAAAGAGTTTATGCCAAATCTAATTACCCCAAAACCAATTCGGATGAGAATGTAAAGTACCATATATTAATTTACAGACTGACTGTGAAGAAGACTCCTTCCAAATAGGATAATCTCTGCGGGAAGGAGTAGTAGGAATATTAGATATATGCGAAGCATTCAGCTCCCTTAGCAGAAAACAAAGCTTAGTAAAATCCCAACCTCCTTGTGTAAAGAGATCAGAAACGATCAAAGTGTTTGTATGAGATGGCTGACTGTGCTCTGAAAGTGAAGACAATCCCCGATTATCATTCCAGAAAGAGATGTTTCCCTCAACAATATCCCAAAACATAAAGTTGCTAGTAGTGGGAAGTAGCACAGTTCAAAATAGACTTCTAGATCTTTGAGTCTCCCACCTGCCACAATATCTAGGAAGGGTGGGAAGTAGCACAATATTTTTTATGCATAAAAGAAGCCCATAGAGAAGAGACCTCTCTAAACTTAAACCAAAGTTTGCACATATGAACCTCAACTTTGAAACCGAAACCCCCAATTTTTTTTGGTTTACAAATCTTTTGCCACGAGACCCAAATTTTCTTAGCTCTTTTCCCAACCCACAGGAATTTATTAAAGAGCCTATCCAAAACTTTAATGGCACTCTTCTTTGGGTTGAACACCTGTAAAACATAGAGTGGAATACTTTGTTGCACACTAGAAAGTGAAGTAAACCTACCTCCAGTAGAGAGAAAGTCATTCCTCCAGTCATTAATCTTATGCTTAATTTTGTCAATGACATCATCCATTTGAATATGTTTTTTTCCTTCCCCTAATCAAATTTACCCTGAGATACTTTAAAGGGATGGAGGTGTGCTGATAACCAGTGAAGGCAACCCCCCAATTAGCAATATAGTGTTTGACATGCTTACCGTAATAAAACTGACATTTGTCACTGTTAAAAGCCAAATCAGAACAATTCTGGAAATCATTTAAGAGCATCATTAATTTTTTAATAACAAGTTTGGATGCATTAGCAAAAATAATAACATCATCAACATAAGCCAAGTGGGAGATCATAGTGTTAGTCTTATGAGAGAATTGTGTGTGAGGGTGAAACAGTTGAAAACGATTAAGTAATCTAAATAAGTAGTAAAAAACAATGATGAAAATGGTATGGGAGAGAGGGCCCCCCTACTTAATACCCCTTTTAGCTGAGAAAAAATCATCTGAATTACCATTAACAAGCACACTGTAATGGTTATTGAACAACTATCTTTTAATCAGTATTCAAAAACTAGCACTGAAACCTCTAGTTACTAAGACATTGATTATAAAATCTCAGCTTATTGTATCAAAGTTCGTTTTTATATCTAGTTTGATAACCAAATTTCCACCCCTACATTTCTTGTCCAGATCTTCAATAATTTTTTGAGCTAACAAAATATTATCAGAGATATCACGACCCTTAACAAAAGCCGATTGATGGGGGGAATATGGGAGGGAAGGTGACGCTGTAGACGGGCCACAATCAGTATACTTATGATCTTAGAAACCACAGAAGTTAGGGAGATATTTCTAAAATTCTTCCATTGCAATTTCTCAGTGGATTTCAGAATAAACACAATCATGGCAGCAGTGAAATACTTACCAGGATTGTATCCATGAAAAAAACTTGGAATGGCTAGAGTTACCTCATTTTTATAATGTTCTAGCAAGAAATATAGAAAGCAGAAGTAAAACCATCAGGACTAGGAGTCTTGTGGGAGTGGATATCTTTGAGAGCAGAGAGAATTTCCAGTTCAGTAGGAGGGTCAGATAAAGAGAGGGATGATACCAGCTCTCTATCCGCAGCAAACAGATCCAGATCAATTGCATTGACCTGCACAACATCATCATAAAGAGAAGTAAAGTAATCCGCAACGTTGGAGCCAATTTGTTCTATATCAGTAAGGACAACACCCTTAGTTGTGACAATCTTAATAATAGAATTTATATTCCTTCTATGCTTGATGGTAGCATGAAAATATTTAGTATTTCGATCACCATTGATAAAATGCATATCAATAGGGATTTCCTCATGGAGTTTATGGTGAGCCTAAGCCAAATTTTCAACAAGAGAAGCTGTGTAGATAACCCGAGATTCCAGTAAATCCACTCCTGTTGAGCTTGCAAAATTTTGGAGTGGACATTGCCAAACACATCAAAATTCCACTTCCTCAAATGGGAAGTCACTTTTTTATGCAGTTGCCACAAAATGAACCATGGGCTGCCAAACAACCCAGTATTCCAAGTCTGTTTAACCAGATCCAAAAAGGTAGGATGAGAGGTCCAAACATTGAAAAATCTAAAATGAGAGTGAGCAGATTTAGAATGAAAAGCTAAGCAAAATGGGATTATGGTTGGAAGCAACATGATTAAGATGCTTGACATGAATGATATTATAATCTTTCGAGCCTCTGCATAAGCAAACCTCTCCTCCAAGTGTAATGCTCACTGAAACGATTATTAAAATTAGTATGAGCTTTTGCTCCTCTTTTCTCCAAGGGGACATGACCATGTTCAGATCTCCTATGGATAAGTTGTTGCCAAAGAAGAAGTTTACCTTGTAATAAAGAGTTGCCATAAACAAAGGTAGCCCAACCATGGAACTCCTCCAACGTATAATGAACAAGAACATATTGCAAATCATCCTCAATAATGTTTAATTGAACATCCTTCTTCCAAAAAGCTAGATTTTGTTGTTCTTATTGCTAGAGTGCGGGTATTTTTTGAATTTTTTCATAATCCTATTTTTATGGACAGATACCAGGGGCTCCAAAATCACAAAAATACTAGGCTTATGGACCTTACATTAATAATTTAAATGATTAAGGGAGTGGGGGTCCGCTACTCCCCTAATGTTCCACACGAATATGTTAAGCATGTCGGCCCAAAGCACCCTTCCTAGTGATCCTACAGGGATGGTGCAAGTGCTCTCCTTTAGAATAATATGTGACATCAATTATGTTTGAGGTTTTTAAATTAGAAATTTCAGATTTCATTCGACCGCTCTTCGTATTGTATTTTTGGATGCTCCGTTCAAAATCCAATGCCAAAGTAGCATCAGCAACAGGGTCCAAAGGCTGAGCACCAGCAGAGTCAATAGATAGGGAGTGTGTACGAGTAGGAGTGCATAGTAGGGGGCAGCTGGAATGAAAATGTTTGGGGAGTTTCCTCTGTGGGTAATTACCCAGAGGAAGTATTCGCTATAGGTAATTCAATGACATGCTCAACCATTAAATCGGAACCAGTGATTGAAGATGGCAAATTTTGAGATGATGTGGGGAGGTGTGGGCACTGTGTATCAGAAACTAGATCCACTCAGGCTTCAATACTCTCAATAATTGGTAGACCATCATGCTCTTCGGCACCATGTTGCACATCAATATTCTCTTCCATATAAGGGGCATTTTGTTCCATCTCTGGATGTGATCTCTGGACAGTCTTATTCTCAGCAGAGGTCAAATGACCCGCACTGCTTTTCCCTAACTGAGGATGTAGGTGAAAGCATTGCACCGAGTCGTGTCCAAACATGCGGCAATGGCAGCAGCAGTGACGATGCTTCTCAAGAAAAACCTGTTGTCAGTAACCGATATATGTAGAACCTATCCAAACCTCTTCTGGGGGTGGTAAAGTGACATCTCCTTCAATTAAAATTCTAGCCATAAAGAGTCTTGTTAAGTTAAAAGTTGGAGCATCTAACATCTGCGGTTTGCCAAACATTGTAGCTAGAGAGAATAATATCTCGTGGTTAGACATATGCACTTTCAACTAAGGAAGACGAAGCCAAACTAGAATAATAGGAAGCTCAGCCCGGGGGTCGAACAGTTTTACGTGAAAAGAGTTTAGCATAGTCATCCTCATTAGAGAGATGAATCAGAATGTCTACTATCGAGAGCTCCAATTTTCCAAGCCCCAGCCAAATTCAAAATTGAATTTCGGCAGTACATAGAGAAATTTTCCCACCCGATGAAAACGAGATGCAAAAGCCAAAATAATGTTCTTGGAATCAAGAAGGAAGAGTGTTAACTTACTCCCTTCTTTCCCTGCTTCTTAATGAAGTTGTACTCCTCTCCAAGAACCAAAGATTCATGAAAAGAAGAAGGAAACACAAACGTAGGAGCATCACCGGAGGAGGAGCCTCCGACATCGACTCCGACATAAGTTTTTGCCATAGACGGCTAGAACTAAAAAACCGAGGAGCAAGAAACGAGCACGAAGGAGCCAGAGTAAGAAAACAAAAGGAATGATCTCACCAACATCCGATAAACGAGACAGAAGAAACACCGTCAGCATCTTAAAATCGCCTCCAGAGCTCCAGGAGGAAGAAGAATGGAGAATTACTTGAGCTTAGGAATCTGATGAACGATACTTTGGTTACTTCGGGTAATGGTACAGACCTTACCAATCTGTTAGCCTGGTCCTTCCTGAGAACTAGAGGCAAAGGAAGGACTAAAGTGGGACGTCCTGAATATTTTTGTGCCCGTTGGTGGTTTTTTGGTTTTTTATCCTTTAGTATCTTTGTTTTACTTTGAGTTGTGTGTGTTGTATTGTGTGAGTTGAGTCTTCTTTTAGGCCCTCTTATTCAACTTATCTGTATCTTTTCCTCTTTAATGTATTAATCCTTGGGTTCTTTTTTTTATATATATATATATATATATATATATATATATATATATATATATATATATGTATACATACATATATCT
>JXCR01136477.1:13342-98911 GCA_002079205.1 Phalaenopsis hybrid cultivar | reverse complement strand
ATATATATATGTATGTATGTATATATATATATATATAATTTTAGAAAAAAGTGAAATCATACTGTTCCCATATCTTTTAAAGTTTAGATGAAAGAGTGCTACAACTGAAGCTATGTATCTACGTTGAAAGATAAACACATAACCTGATAGTGAGGCTCAATCAAATAAACTAAGAAATGTATGACTCCGTTTGGGCTGCGAAACCATTTTCTTTATAAGCCGACAAATTCCCTTATTTAATATGAAAAATTAAATAGGGTTTATATTAAGTTGGGTTCTTGAAAGTTTCCTATAGTTAATTACATCTTAGATAATAGAAGTTACCTAAAGAAACTCTCAATAAAAGTCTGGGGATATTTTCTTCAAAGTGGTCAAAGGATTAGGACTTTCTAAAGGGATCAGACAAGGAGGTGTGAATAAGGAATGGTTCAAATTTGGAACATATTATGGAATTTGAAGGAGGAAGAAATAGGGGATATCATAGATTATGAGGAGGGCCTCAGTGATATCCATATCTATCCTATGGTTTGGCTTCAATTTAGAGTAGAAATAATTAAATGTTTCATCCTGTCAATTTCATTAATTAGGGCTTATATTCGTGCGAAAAGATTACAAAAATAGCCTGGAAGAAGTGAGGATTTAGGTCATGACAAATAACAACCTCAGAATCCTAAAGCGAGTTAGGGATTATATTATATGGCAGATTCATACAACAGCTTAAAGGAAAGTTTATCATTTATGTCGCACTAGGTGGACAATCTTGACATCCTATGGCTTTTTGTTTAATTCTACTAAATGGTTTAGCTGGTGTAGACATGTGTTGCTATTGAAGATGGGTGTGTTACCCATAATGCTAGCTCCAAGCTTCTCATTGTGGCGAGTTTAAGTTTTCTAATATGTCATGTTCCGATGAAAAATCAAGTGTTTCCTAAGGTCATGGTTATTTAAATATTATGGAGAATGTTAAAGTTGATTAGAGCGCACCGGTTAGGATCCTATGGTTCTCTCGTTCCAGCACCACTATTTTCTTTCGAACTCACATAGTCCAAATGACTTTATTAAACCCAATTTAAAGAGTTTTGTACTTTCATTTAGATCATGGGAAATCTCGTTAGCAAGTGTAGGTTACCTCCTCTGAGGGATTCCCGATCATCCGATAGAGACGTTTTAATTTAATTGCAATTTTTGATTTTGTTTTCCTTGTGATTAAATTTTTTGTTGACTTTTATTTTGAATATTGTGGTAGTGAATTTTATTTTGTTTAAATTTTTAGTTTTAGTTTTGGTTTCAATTTTATGGCTATCCTAAAAGTTTTAGTTTTGAAATGCAGGGTGACTTTAAGCATTCAAGCAAGAAAAAAGAGGTACAAAAAAGTAAATGCAATAACTTAAAAGCATACCTGTCGATTCTTCCCGCTTCTCCACCTGAAAGGTTAGCTTTTGCAATATGCATATAATTTTGCAAGGAATTTAAATTGCAAGAGAAGATGAAGGTATTGCTAACAAACCCCAAGTTATGACTTTATTGAGTCTCAGAAGATCTTACTAGATGATTTTAGAACAAAATATAGCAAGTTCAATTTGCCCAAGATATTCAAGAGATTCCAATGTGCTCCGAGCATGACCCTGAATCACATTAAAGATTTCTTGAAATATTTTGAGTTCATTTTGAACTTATCATATCATCTTTTTAATCATACATGGTTTAGCTAGGGTTATCCTATTGCTCAATCAAACTTGATGTTCTATTTATCTCAAGGCTAGGACACCCAATTAATCAATTGATATTTCATTTAAGAGTTATGTGGGCGGATGCCTCAAAGAAAAGTTTAAGTAAGTAAAGGTTTTGGTTTCCAAAGTTGAAATAGTGCTTGTAAGTGTTAAAAGATGTTAATCATCAATCATGTTAACTTCTAAATCCGATCAAATGAGTTCAAATGTCAAGCCTAGGTCATTATCAAACCCTAAAAAATCATAGTAGGAGAAATGGTAACTTAGCAAATTATTTGATCTAAATGACATGCATTCTTATTATAAGATCACATTGTCATCAATTATGAGCTTAAAATTAATGAAATTTTATCTTTATTACTCGAACCCATCACTTGAGAATTATTTGATTTTGATTGACTTCCAAGTCATGATAATTAAGGAAATTAAAATTTTGTTATTATTATAGAAATGGTGGTGAGTGAGTTCCTACCTTTTACTCCCACTCTATTTCATTCATCCAACAATGTTCATTAGGATGAAAATTACCCATCTTCCCTTTGATTAATCCTAAATCTTGATTGAGGTACCAAAACCTAAAGTTACTCCTTTGCCTTTGGGGCTCTCCACCTCATAAATCATTAATCAAAATTGAAATGACTTTGAGAATTTTAAGAGTGTCCAATCCATGGGTTGATTAAAACCTTAGTGTNATCTTGATTGAGGTACCAAAACCTAAAGTTACTCCTTTGCCTTTGGGGCTCTCCACCTCATAAATCATTAATAAAAATTGAAATGACTTTGAGAATTTTAAGAGTGTCCAATCCATGGGTGGATTAATACCTCAGTGGAGAAAATGCGGAATTTCAAAATTTAATTAAATTTAAATAATTATTTAAATTTAAAAGGTAGTATTTTCAAAGTTGATTTACTTGACTATCCAAACTAAACTTTTTATTCATGAGAAAACTATTAGAGGTCCCCCTTAGGTTAGAGAAACACTTAGGCAAAATTTTATGATTTTTTGAATTAAATCTTTAATTTAATTTTGTAATTATTATTGATTTTTATGATTTAATTAGAATGGAATAAATGTTTTATTTACAAAAATTATTTTTTATATTTTTATTAAACCTCGTCGAGCCCCGNAGGTTAGAGAAACACTTAGGCAAAATTTTATGATTTTTTGAATTAAATCTTTAATTTAATTTTGTAATTATTTTTTATTTTTATGATTTAATTAGAATGGAATAATTGTTTTATTTACAAAAATTATTTTTTATATTTTTATTAAACCTTGTCGAGCCCAGGAACCCAGAGAAACAAATTTTGCATTTTTATAATTTTTAATCGATTTATTACAATTCTTTTAGTGGGAAAATAAGAAAATTTCATTTTAATCATTCAAAAATTAATTTTTAACTTAGAAAAATTAGGAAAAATATCCTAATGAGTTTTAAGTTATCAGGGAATAATTAGGCATATTTTAAAATATATTTGTATTTTTAGGATTTTTAAGTATTTTTAATTATCTTAAATTCAAAATAAAGCTCTAAAATCAAGTATTTTCTCAAAAATAAATTTTATTTTTCCTAAGTGCCCCAAATCAAAAGGAACTCAGACAAATACTTTTCATATTTTTTCCAAATGAATTTAATTTAATATAATTATTTTTGTACAAAAATATAAGGTTTCTTAGAAAACCAACTCAAATGCTTAAACTTGTCAAATAATTTTTTAAATTTTTACGTGGGTAAACATAATTTTTATACACAGTGTGGAATTTCTTTTGTCAAGCTTTTATTATTATTTAGTTTACTTAAATTAAAGCAAAATATATACATTTAATTAACTATAGAAATGTATAAGATAATTTAAATCATCATGACTTTTTTTCTAAGCTTCCCTAACCATAAGAAACCTACTAAAATTATTCTCATAAATTTCCAAGTGGTATTTTAATTGATATAATTAAGATACGTCAAAATAGCCATCTTAGCTTGAAAATTAAGGTTAGAAGCATAGAGTTTCCCTATGACCTTCAAAAAATCAGAGAACATCCCCTCTGTCACAAGGAATGAACCCCAAAAGTTTTAAGCCATGGTGAGCAATGCTTGATCATAATTAATTAACATGCTCTAGAGAGTTGTTAATTATTTAAAAATCATGGGGTTAACAAATAATATTTATTTCTAGTCCACATTAGTCTCCTCTATTCATTGAGCAAGAGGGAATTTTTATTTTATTTTTAGGATTTTTCTAGAGAAAGATATGAATTTTTTAAATTTCTTATATTTAAATAAATAAAATAAATCTAAATTTTTTTGTTTAAATGCGCGACGCCACCTCAACCTACGGAGGCTCGGAAAAGCCACATGGGGCTCCACCTTTTGACGCTGCAAGACAACTCATCGCCTCGTCAGCCCGCGGTTCGCGTAATATCTCTTCATCCGTATCCATCACGACCATCCATTGAGTAAACGTGCAATCAAAAGACATTCATTTATCATCCATAAATGAGCTAACCTGAGAACTGTTCACACTAAAACTATAATATCCTCATCTAGACTCAACCAAATCACATGGGGTTTGTTCTTAAACCTTCATCTACTCATGACGAGCATATCTATAAAGCTTATATGATATGAAAAATAGTAAATACGTTTGGAGAATCAAAATAGGCTTGGATTGTGGTTGAGATTCAATACCTTTGTTTGAGTGGGGAGGCCTCAATCCGATGGTTGTGGTAGCTTTGATTGGATCCAACAAACCTCCAGATGAAGTTATAGGCCCTTGTGAAGTGTCTAAGTATGACTTCGATCAAGCTCGATTTCAGGTGTTGGTCTAATGCTAGGTCAAAGGCTCTATTTGATGGGGCTTTTTTTAGGAAATTAGCTTCTCTCACTGAGGGGAAAGTGTGTACACAGTTAATTAGAGTTTGGTTCATTGTTGAGCTGTGGAGAAATTTGTCCTAGTTTTGGTGCAAATGTTAGTGAATAAATTGGCTATGTACAGTGGCTTTGGGTGGCTGAGAGCAAAGGGATTACACTTAAGAAGGTTTGAAGAAGCTCCAATGAGATTTTGGCAGAGTTTCTCTAAGGTTTCAAGCACACTCTCCTTTGGCCATGGAGAGCTCCATTTATAGTCATGACAGAGTTTCCCCAAGGTTTCAAGCACAATCTCCATATTGAGAGTTCAAAGTTTTCAATGGGAATATCATGAAGAGTTCTCAACAAGAATTGGGTGCCAATTTTAGGGTTTGGTCATACAATTTGCGGACATTTGGAGACATGGCAAAATTGGGGGTTTTTGTCCAAGTTGGTTTTAAGTAAAATTGGGGCTTGACCAAGGCCAATTGAAGGTTAATATTTGTGTGTGGAGATGTTTTAAAGAGGTTAAGATGCATAAATGGGCAATTGGAAAGATTTGGAGGTTCAATTGAGTGGGATTTTAGTTTTAGAGCAGATTAGGGCTTATTTGATTTGGGTTGAAATTAGACTCAAATGTGGGTTAATTTGGCTTAGATTTGGTTTGAATTAAGTTTGATCATGATGAGTTTGAATTTAGAATTGAAATTGTGGGGAATTGGGGACAAATTGATGGACATTTAGGGTGAATTTGGAGAAATTGCGCCTTTAAAGGCATTTTGGGGCTTTTAGTCAAAGTTGGTCAAATTAATCAAAGTGGGTTTAATTGAAAGGTAAAAATTTGTTTTGGAGACATTTAAAATGATTTTGAGGGATTTGGGAAAGTTTGGGCCACCAAGGGTATTTTTGTAATTTTGGCAAATTTAGGGGTATTTTGGTAATTTTAAAAAAAATTGGAGGTTTTGGGAAATTTGGGTGATTTCAAATGGTTTGAGATGATTTTTGGAAAAATTTGGGTATTTTGGGTGAAATTGGAAATTTTGGTCAAATTTGGGGTTTGGTTGTTTTGGTACATTGGGTAGATTTAAGAGGAAAAAGGCTAAGTTTGGTATTTTTTTGAAATTGAGGTGCCCACAACCCTATTTGAGCTATGAACTAATGGAATCCTCTAATTTGGGTCCTTCATGTACTGGTCTTAGCTAGAGCCTAGCATAGGGCTAGTGGATCTAGGAGACCATCTACATGAGTCTCCCAAAAGGTTAAGCGGTCAAAGTTTGGTAGGCTTAGGCTTAAGGTAGTGAGTGGAAGTGTAATGTGAAAGTGAGTGATAGGGTATGCACTAGCTCGAGACCAACACCCGAGGTCAACCCTAAGGCAAAGCAATCCTATGGGGACTCCCCTTGAGCTCCCCCGTATTGACCCCACCTACCAAGTGTTAGAGGTCAGGAACAATATGTGAAACTTCAAGTTGAGCAAAGAAGAGTTTAGAATTTTAAATGGTGGGGATTCCTTTTCTAGTCCTCTAGGAATAGTCAACAAGAAAGTCCTATTTCTAGAACCTAGGCTACTAAGGAGGAAACTAGACCTCAACCATAAGTGAGGTCAACAAATGGACCCCCAATGCCTGTGGTGTGCCAAACAAGCACACCACACGTATTGGCATTGACTGATGGGATAAAAAAAACCAACACAGGCTTCTAAGTCAACAGACCTAGATTAAAGTGTAGAATTGAGTGACTTTTGTTTTCGTTGAGGAGTAACCGATACTCTTACTGGGGAAAAGAAAGGAGACTTTGAGGACATTTGTCATGCAAATAAACAGTCCTAGCGAAGACTCGATTTGAATTGAATATATCATAAAAAGTTTTGACTTCAATTTAAAATTTTAAAGGGGTGAAATTATGCATGAGGAAACCAGATTGAGTGGAAAATACAGGTGGATAAAAAGGAAAACAACGTCAAAGCCTCTCCGAGTGTAAGGATGAGAATAAGACGTCTAAGCCTACCCCAGTGGTAAGGATGGGAATAGGATGTCTAAGCCTACTTCATATAAAGAATCAGATTTTCGGTATCAACCTTGAAAGGTGGGATCAAAATTTAGGTACTGGCCCTGAATGTGTAGATGGGAATAGAGCGTCTATACCTACCCCGAAAGGAGAATTGGAAGTTAGTTACCAACCTCAAAAGAGGGAATCAAAATTTAGATACTGACTCTGAGATGTGAATTAAAATTTAGGTATCAATTCCAGAAAGAGAATCAGATGCCTTACTCAATTTAAGGTGGTCATAAACCTATCTCGAAGATATTGAGAATAGGATGCTTTACTCCATTTATGGTGGTATTAAACTTATCTCAAAGAAGGGATCAAAATCTAGGTACTGACCCCGAGATGAGAATTGAAATTTAGGTATCAACCCTAGAAAGAGAATCAGATGCCTTACTTGGTCTTAAATTGATCTTGAAGATATTGAGAATAGGATGCCTTACTCCATTTAAAGTGGTCTTAAACCTATCTTGAAGAAGGGATCAAAATTTAGGTACTAACCCTGAGATGGGAATTTAAATTTTGGTATCAACCCCACAAAGATAATCAAATGAATTACTCCATTTAATATGGTCTTAAACCGATCTCGAAGATATTGAGAATAGGATGCCTTACTACAATTAAGGTGGTCATCTCAAAGATATTGAGATTAGGATGCCTTACTTTATTTAAGGTGGTCTTAAACCTATCTTGAAGGAAGGGATCATAATTTAGGTACTAACCTCGAGATGAGAATTGAAATTTAGGTATCAATCCCAGAAAGAGAATCAAAATTTTGGTACTGACCTCAAAAGAAGGGAATCATAATTTAGGTATTGACCCCGAGATGGGAATTGAAATTTTGGTATCATTCTCAGAAAGAGAATCAGAATTTAGGTACCGACCATGAAAGAAGGGAATCAAAATTTAGGTACTCACCCCGAGATGAAAATTGGAATTTAGGTATCAATCACAGAAAGAAAATTGGAATTTAGGACCGACCTTAAAAGAAGGGAATTAGAATTTAGTTACCGACCTCAAAAGAAGGGAATCATAATAAAGGTACTGACCCCAAGAGCAATATGAAAATAGTGTAGAAAATTTATGGTGTTAAGTCCATAGATATGTGACATGTGAATATTGACATTGGTGATGAAACTTTGTGAGACTTTGTGCAGAGTATGAAACTTCATGGGGATGTGAAGAAATTGGTGCAGACCAAGGATAATCGTGCTGCACAAGCAAAGAGTATGAAACCTTGAACTCAAGAGAAACAAACACAACAAATTTATTTTCTTTTCTTGTTGTCTTTATTTTTAATTATCAAAGTATATTTTTCAAAATTTAATTTTCGTTGGTTGATTTTTCAAAAGTATATTTTATTTAAATTTTGTTATCATAAAAAATTTTTCATTATTTTGTTCTTTGTTCATTATAATTCAGAACCAACGTAGGGTTCTGAGGCTTTTTATCAATCACACAAAACAAAAATTTGACAAATATGTTGAAATCTGAAAGAAATTTCATTAACATGCTTTAAATAGATGTTACAAACTGAATACATGCTGAAAACTTCAAAAGAGACAAACAAGTTGAATACATTTGAAACATCATATGCCGAGTACATATAATATATGATGCTCTGGTGCAGTAATAATAATGACAAAAAACTATCTATCTGTCCTCTTTGGGATGAGGTCCTAATCAAGAAAACCTACTAAGCCATGCTTCAGGACAAGAATTTCTCTTTGTGTGTACTTAGAGGTACAACCATCTCATAGTTTGTATGGCTGTAGTTCCTTCAATTCCAGATCCAGTCGAAATCCAAATGGCATCATGTTTTCGTCCATCCTTTCAAGTGTAATGGAAACTTTGTGTCGTCGTACTTCTGGAATGCAGTGCTTGGCGAGGTTGGCTCTGTTTCCATTTAAAACTAGTACCAAACCCACCGGCAGAAGAATTGCAACCGATCCTCTGAACTCACTGGGTCCGATAATGTCAATTTTTTTAATGAACAAAATGTCGCTTTTACTCATGAACGAGACCCTGAAAAAAGTTCTGACAAAATCATGGTGATCTATATGTGGGGGAATACAATCTCCCTCTTCATAAATGTTGATGATACAACTGTTTGGAATGTAGTCCACTGGCAGCACGCTCCATCTGACCATTCTTTTTATCATCCACTTTATTATGGGAGTCAATGGATCCACCTTGTAATGTTTTAAGATCCTCGGGGGGTTCTCTTGCCTATCTTTGGTAATGTTGTAGCAGCAAACACATTGGATAGTTATCTTACCTTTTCCACGCATCCTCCTTTGAGGTTCTGAATAGGTTCTTTCCATCAAAAGGCCGGCTTGACTTCTATCTCTCAGGTCAAATATGCAGTCAAGAATGGTTCTTTCTTCACTTTCAAAAAAGACTCGAGTGTACAGTTCCAGACCTTCTTGTATATTAACAAATTTTCCTTGTATTTCCTCATAGAATTCAAATTCTCATCTTTTAACTCTGTTCATCTTTTCTAGTTATGCTGTGGGAATCCTCTGAGATCATCAAGGCTGCTCCCTCATCTCCACATCTATAGGATACCATGTCTAACTTGTCTCCGTATGTAATGGAATATACGACTCAGTTACCGGGTAGACTGGCTCCTGACATCCTGTGTTGGTGGCTATGAACTCCTCAAGAGAATTGTAGTGGTTTAAGTGGAGAACATTGCATGTCAGGAATTTCACGAATGCTCCTCTAGTTTATGCCTGAAGAGGATATTCAGCATTGCACATTGGGAAACCCTTATAAACTTCATTTGGTATTGCTGGTGGTATATGCTCTGTAGGAAACTCAGACTCGTCCTCTGTAGTAAGTGGGCTTGTAGAAGTCTCATGCAAGGATCATAGATTTTCCCCACAGGAATTGAGGTAAGTAAGTTTTCTGCCTCTTTCAGCCGTCTTTTATTTTCATGTAGGAAAACTCTGTGTTTCTAGCGATTGGCATTTATAAGTCAATTTCTTCTTAACGGTGCATCTCATAGTCTCTCATCATCAGCACTGACTAGATGTCCTGTTGGCGAAGTTATCATGGATGGCAAGCGACTAGCCCCTTCAATGAGATTTTGCTGCGCTATCCCTTTCTTTTTCTTCAGTGAGGAGTCTTATTTAGTGTTGTTCTTCATCAACGACGGTAGTTCTTCTTTCTGTCCATGACTGGCTACTTCCATCAATGCTAGATAATGCTTCTCAATTGGTGAATACTTTACTTCAGTCAGTATTAGATGTCGACTTAAGTAGTAGAGTGCATTTTCCTTTCCCTCATCCTTAACCTAAGCCAACAGGGCTTTGAGAGAGTTGCTGGCAAAATAGGAGGTGTCATTAAGTATTGCTTAACGTCCATGGTGTAAAGTATCAACAATTTTCACGGAATATGAGCTGGCAAAATAGGAGTTTTCATTAAGTATTGCTTAACGTCCTCGAAGGCCCGCTTGCATTTCTCTTCCCAAACAAATTTGGCATCCTTTTTAATTAATGCCAAAAAGGGCTGACACCCCCCTGAGATATTAGAATTAAAGCGTCTCATATATACCAACTTCAATTGGAAGGAACGTAGTTGCTTCAAAGTTTTGGGGGGAGGCATTTCCATGATAGCTTTAATCTTATCTGGGTCGATCTTGATTCTTTGATGACAAACAACGAATCCTAGAAATTTCCCATAGTTGATGCCATAGGCACATTTTAAGGGATTCATCTTGAGATTATATTGTCGTAATCATTCGAACACGATCCTCAAATCATACAAATGGTCTATTTTATGTTCTCTTGTTGACAAAATCATCCATGTTGTATTCCACTTGGTTGTGAATGAGGTCATCAAAGATCTTCGTTATAGCTCGTTGGTATGTTGCTCGAACATTCTTTAAACTGAATGGCATCACTGTGTTACAGAAAATCCCGATCGGTATTTTGAATGCTGTAAGTGCTGCATCTTTTGGAGTCATCTTGATTTGGTTATAACCTGATGATCTATCCATGAAGGAGAAAATCTCGTGTGTTGAAGCAATGTCCACCATCATTTCTGGGATCGGCAACAGAAATTCATCTTTTGTAGAGGCTTTGTTCAAATCCCTAAAGTTGACACATACACGGATTTTTCCATTGTTCTTCATAAGTGGTACAATGTTTGCTAACCATGTGGGGTATTGCTCTTCTCGCCAAAGTTAGTGTCTATCAATTTCTTCACCTCGACAATAACTTGTTGATCTATTTCAAGGCGCATTATTCTTGGAGCTTATTTTACACGGGTCATATCTTTATCCACCCCGAGCTTATGAACTGCAACTTCTGGGGATAATCCTGGTATTTCACTATAAATCCATGCAAAAAAAATCTTAGAATTTTGATAGTAACTTGATCAGTTCAAAGATTCTTCATCGCTGAGTAAAGAACTTGTAAATGTTGGTTGGGGTTGCTCCTCAGTCCTGAGATTAATTCCTTTCAGTTCATTAACAAATGATTTAAATTCTTTCTCAAATTCTTGTGAGGCATCTTCTATTAATTGATCTTAAGAGCCATCCTCTACATCAAGGCATCCTCTTCCGATTCACTAGTAACAACCATACAAAATTTTGAATTATTGACTGGTCCTACGGTACCAAATCCGAGACCCTCTTTTGAGTTAGGTGTGTCTTTTAACATTTCATAATTTTTTGTAAAGCTGTAACTTATCTTTTGGCATTTGCTTTGGCAAATCATGGAGAAAAGTAACCAAAAGGTAATTCTATTAATTCATTAGAATCCTCTTCTAAATTTACATGATTTTCAAGATTAGTAGAAGTAGAAGCACGTTAAAACTTGATCGGTTTTGAACCAGCGCTACGGACTTCCTTGACCACTAAACTCTTAACATATTTAGGGAGAATTAGAGTAAGGGTCTTGACATTCACACAGTGGTTGATCCGATAATACATCAACTCATATTCACTTTTCTCCACCACTTTGAAGGATATCTCGTACTGTGGTTTCTTCTATTTTATCGTCATCATTTCCTCCTCGGAACTTTCTTCATCATCAATGTTGATGGTCGGCTAAATCCATCCATTAATCATATTGGTTCTATCTCATCCACGTCCCCGGCCTCAACCTCGGGTGCACGAACTAAAAGAACCCCCACCAACTTGTTGCAGAAGAGTGGTTGAAGATTGTTGAAGCAAAGCTTAATGGCTTTGATCTAGTACTCTTTCTAAATCTTCATTTTTATTTGTCACAACTTCACGAGAGAAGACAGTTTTATTTGGAGGCGCGCTGTTGGTTGCATCTTCATGAATGTCAACTTCATGAACCGAAAATGATTGTATATCTCTTTTAATGCAATGTTCTTATCCTTATTTCTAATATTTAATACACTGATGTAGGGAAGACGGAACCATGTTATGCTCGTGAATCCATAGTCGACCAAGTAGAGTATTTAAAGAGGTCTTGGAGTTGATGATATAGAATTTTGCAGTTGTTACTAGTTCTCCAACTTTCATAAGCAGCACAATTAATCCAAGAGCTCTTTCTCCCATCTGATTAAATCCTCTTAACATCATTTTATTGGCTATAAGCTCTTTAGCTTCAATATCCAAATATGCTAATGTCCGCAAACTCATTAAGTTTATTGCTGCTCCAGGATCTACCAAAACTCTGGACAATACAAATTTGCCGATATTAACAGAGATGTACAGCGGTAGGTTGTGGTCAGCAGTACATAGCAACAAGTATTTATCTGTGAAAGTTAACCCAGGCTGTTCTTTTAACGAATAAACTTCATTTGAGGATGTGCTGGTCAGCTGAGCTAAGCAAATCTCTGGGTCTAGCAAGGCTGTAACCAGAGACTCTCTCATCTCCTTTGACAGGACTAGAGCATCGTAAATGCTTAATTTGGTCAGCAACCTCTTAAAACAAGCTAGCACATTACAATCTACTTATATAATCCTCCAATCTTTACTTGATTATTTGGTTGTTCCACTGGCAAAGGTGGAGGTAGCTCTTCTTGAGTTACTAACTGTTTTCCTTTATCTAAGGGATCTGACGTCGAGGGTAACACTTTCTCTCTTCTTAGGTTTATCTCTATGATTTCTTCTCCTTCTTGTAATATTGTAGGTAAATTTTATGTTGCTTCTTCTTCATTGGAGAGATCCAAGTTGATAGCAAGGGACGCTCGAGGACTAGCTCCTCACTCCCGGTGTTATCGTAACTGGTATCGTCGATATTTTCTTCATTGGACTTAAGTACGATTTAAGGATCAGTTTGGGAATCAAGATTGGAATTAGATTGAGGAAAGTCAATTACTTTATTACTTGAAACAGTTAAAACTTAGTCGAAGTCATAATCATTACATTAATATTACCCCGGTGGGACAAAAAGATAATCATACATGGCAAGGGGTTCGAGGATTTTCTTCCCTTAATTCAAGACAACCAATCTAATAGAGGCAGCCTCTATCCTACCCCCACGCTATCGGTCTTCACAACATCATTCTTCTCTTTCTCTTCTGGTTACGGTGCATTCTCTGACAAATTCTCCATCTTGGACTGAGCAGGCTATAAACTTTGAATGGCTACCTGAGCTGAAGCGGTCTGAATTTGATCCAGTATCTTCTTGGATGACTTGCTCCAAACTATACTCAATCCATCTTCTTCTAAATTGGGATCTATCAGAACAATCGACTTGACTGAAATCATATTTATAGAACCTTTTTCAGGTTCTTTTAAATATTCTTTCGGGATCGTTATATTTTTCTTCTTTAAGATTTTTTTGAGCCAATCCTTGATAACAAAACATTCCTCTATAATATGTTCAAGCATCCTGTAGTATGGGCAATAATTGGGCTGATCTTTCTTGTCAACTTCCTTAGGTTTCCTTAGATATGGCAATCTGAACTCGGGTTTCTTCATTAGACTTGTGAACATTTTGGGTACAACTTCATCTTTGAAGGAATATACCATGCTCTTTCATTTCGAAAGGGTCAGACCTTGCTTATTTTCTATTCAAAATAATCCTACTTGATGCGACTGCTGGCTAGACTAACAATATTGTTGTGTTTCTTACTGAGAATGTAGTGATGACGACTTAGAACTTTGACGAAAATGTTCTGCTTGTATCTTCATTGGTTGCTTTTCCGTATCAATAGTTGTTACTATCCCAAACCTCTTCTCGAGTATTCGGGCTATTCTAGTCTTTCTTGATTTCTCTAGAGAATCCACGTGTTTAACTTATTCTTGCAGATTAGTAGCTTTGCTGAGCAGTTTCTTGAAGGACTTGATGGTGAGTACCTTAAGAATGAAAGCTATTGGGCCATGGATGCTTTTGAGTAGAATTTCCATTCTATAATGTTTTTGTCGTTGAGGTTTGCACTTCATGCTAAGGTTTCTCCACCTCAAGATATAATCTACTAGAGTCTCGTTAGGCTTTTGCTTCTCTACTATGAGATCTCCAATAAAAATATGATGTTGTGCTCCAGCAAATCTCTTTACAAATAGCTATTCTAACTCGACAAATGTCTTCACTGATCTGTTGGGCAACTCAGCATATCAATCAAACGCTATTTTTGACAGAATGCTGACAACTAACAGAAAATGAAGGCTTTTTTACCTCCAGTTTTTCCACAACAGGCTCAGAAATGCGCTAGGTGCTGTCTAGGATTTCCATTCCCATCAAATATCTTAAAGTTCGGTGACACAAAACCCTTAATGTAGGGTACGACAACGAACTCCTCCGGGTAGGGTCTCCCATTTAAAATCAATGCACCACCCTTAGATTGGGCAAATGCCTCTCAAACTTGTTCAACCATTTGTTTAAATTCTCTTTTTGGTATGAAACTCAATGGAGAATCCTTCTTCTATTAATCATTTTATTAGCCGATGCAACTTATCTCTTTTCATCTCTGATATGTATGATCTCTAGTTGATTGACTTCTGGAGAAGCTAACTGTTGTACTTGAGACTGTTTGTGAACTGTAACCATGAAAACCATGGAAGTGGCCATATCTTCCACCCTTTTCTCCATTTGGCTAATTTGCTCATTCCTTAATAGAACAACCATATGCAGATCATCTACGATGTTCCCTTCAATGAAAGGTTGGGTGTCGTGTGCAGATGCATCAACTCTGGTTTTGATGACATGAATATCCATGAAGTTTTCATCGAGATAGTAATCAAAGTCAAAATCTTCATCATCATTATCAATGGAAACCCCTTATTCTCGGGCTAACTCAGAAATCTGGCCATGAGTTTCTCAACCTTTTCTTTTATTATTGATTCTTGTATCAACTTGAGATCTGGGGGACTCTGCTGAACATCCACCATTTGTTCATCCAACTTGATAGCAATAACTGCGACAATGTGGATATTTCAGACCCTTGTTTGATTCCATGATCCTGCCCTACGGGCTCACTAAACCATATTGGTACGACAACCTTAGGTACCCACACCTTTTTCCTTGACGGTGATGACTTGATATGCGGTGTCTCAACAGAGGCATCATTACACCGAGAAGAGGTATTCTCCCCATGATGCAGACCATATACAATGCCAGGTAATCCCTTCATCTTTTCCTTCAGAACTTTAGAGACGTCCCTATGACTGGTAATTAGTAGAATTCTCGGACCCTCACGTAACTTAACCAGTAGACGACCTGCAGGTCTTTGAGTAGCAATAGTAGAATCGGTGATGATGATGGTGGTATCAACTCTGCTTCCCAAGCGGAACCCAACGGGAATGTGAGTAGGAAAAGTTTCATTTGATCTCTGAGATTGTCTGATAGATCTGACATCTCTTAGAATTTCTTTCCTCATGCAAAGGGATAGTGCACATCCCATTCGTTTAAGTAATTCACCGACGCAACAACCCTATTCAGTAGCAAGTCTCTGGAATATTTTACTAACTTGGGTGATAGGAGTGGGCTTCTTCCTCTCCCCACCATGTCAATTAGGTAACGGTAAAGTAACAACAATCTTTTGGAAACTTTTGTACCCATTTGTATCCATTAAGGGATGGAACCTACTCCCTCGCAGAAGTGGATAGGTTTCTGGTAATCCTAGTTCCTCCTACTGAGGAATTTCCTCAACAAACGTTTCTTAAAAAATCTGGGCTTTAGCAGCCTGTCGGACCTTTCTGTTGCAGTTTCTTCTTTGTGATTGATTTAATGGCACACACTTCAAACTTGATCCAATTCAAAAACCAATGGCAAGATGGTGAGTCCTTTGGTTATATTTTCAACGATCATGACCTCTTTTCCCTTAGCAGAAGCGAGAACAACAGGCTTAGTAGGTGCTAGGGTTATAGTTTTTATGTTCTTGTACGAAGGGAAATTTTGAGGATAGTTCAGGTTGAACTCAACTGACGGCTCCTAAACTTCCGGAGTGGTAACTTTCATTATGACATAGGGAGCCTTCCCAAGCACAACTTTGAGTTCATCGAATCCAACTCTAAACTTGATTGTGGGGGCAACATTGCAGCATCGTTGCTCATCGGCAGGTTGCACAAGAAAGTGAACGTAGGGAACGCCATTGCAGCAGCTTCAGAAAGAAAGCTCTATGCCTAGTTATTTGGCCAATACCTTGTAATTCTAGTGCGAGCACTAAAAATTAACAAATATTGATCTATAAACTGGCAAGTAATTTATTTTAATTAAACACATAACCTAATAGCAAGGCTCAATCAAATAAACTAAGAAATATATGATATTCGTTTGGTCTATAAAACAGTTTTATTTATAAGCCGTCAAGGTCCCCTATTTAATATGGAAAATTAATTAGGGTTTATATTAGTTTGGTTCTTGAAAGTTTTCTATAAAGGCAAGTCATTATAGATAATTACATCTTAGATAACCGAAGTTACCTAAGAAAACTTTAAATAAAAATCAAAGGATATTGTCTCCAAAGAGGTTAAAAGATTAGTAATTTTCAAAGAGATCAGACAAGGAGGTGTGAAAGGGGAATGATTTGAAGTCTTTTCATTAAATTTTTAGTTTTAGTTTTGATTTCAGTTTTGTGGCTATCTTAAAAGTTTCAGTTTTGACATGCAGGGTGACATTAAGCATTCAATAAGAAGTACAAAAAAGTTAATGCAATAACTTAAAAGCATACATATTGATGTGGGGTGATTTAGTGTGACAATTTTTTAAATATTTTTCAATATAACAAAATCACACACGGCAGATATATAACAACTATGCAATTTAATACCAACAAAATTACTCTTTATGTAAATAATTTATCTTTTAAAACTCTTTTTAAACTACTAAATCCCATTTAATATCAATGCAAGTATACATATCGCTCAAGTAATAACAAAAACAAAAATAAAAACAAAAGTAAAACTCTAATGAAGTACTAGATATCGATCCCCTAGGGAAGTTGGAAAATCCTAAAGTAAATTATGAAAATTATTTTATTACAATAACAAAAATAAAATTAAAAGTGAAGTGCAAAAATTGAAAATTAACTACTCAAGTGATTGCTAATTAAAATGCAGATGTATGACTACAGAAGTTAAATTGAACTAAATACTAAACTCTCAATAGTAAAATTACAAAAATTAAACAAAATTTTTGTTGTGACGAAAGTTCAAATTTAAGAAAGCATCCTTCCCCTTTACAATGAGTATATGGATTGTGAAGAAATTGAAATCATTTGAAAATATATATAAAAACTATTTTGTGCCAAATAGGAGCAATCCTATTCTTTACCCTCTTCCAAGTGTTATAAAGAACATTGAATATTCTACAGTTTGATCTCTAATTCCATGGTTAGGCTGGGTGGGTATCGGCTAGCACACCAGAGCTTCCACTACTCCCTCACTAGAGGGCTAACAATCTCACATTAGTTTCCAATCAATCGGACCAAATTGGGGATTTTAATATGTCACTTTAAAATCTCTAATTTTGCATCCAACAAAGTATATTTCTCTATTTATTTTCACCTAATCCCATGGATGACATGCTCTCATATAAAATCAAATGTGATTCTCCTTATGTTGTAGAAATCATATCTCATTTATGAACATATGTCTCTCAACTAGTTTTAACCTTTCAATTAGCCAGATCAAAAAGTAAATGAAAATCGGAGTTCACAAATTATTATCATTTAAAACCGTGGAAAAAAAATCTATTCTTCACAAAATCATTTTGCAAAGTAAGGAGAAGGATAAAGAAGACTTCTCAGAATTCATAAGAAGGATATGATTAAACACATATTTCATATATAAAAATAGGTTTACAAAAGCAAAAGAAATAAAAATATAACTTATTTCATAATCCTTCCCAAGAAAATCTCTAGAAGTTCTCTCCAATCCTTTCTCTCTTTACAATCACTCTCAATTCTCTCTTAGAAGTATAATGAAGAAGAAATCTCTCGCCTTCCCTCTCCTCTTACATCCCTAAAATAAAATATCCTCTTCTCCATATATATTTATCTTCTCTCTCACGCCACACATTTCAAGCCTCCTCAAGTTTTCTTTTTTTATTTTAGGCTAACTCCTTTGGAAAAAAATTCAAAATTCACTCTAAAAGTTCACTCTTTTGAATTCAAAAGATGTGTCATTTGATTCAAGAGTCATATCTCTTCATAAAAGAACATTCTAAAGTATCTAGATGCATTGAATTACTCTAAGAGGTGTGTAGAATAAGTGTCCATTTAAAAATTCATGCAAAATTTGTCTCGAACCAATTTAATTAGAAAAAGTCATACTTGGCACATCATGTGCCGATTTGGCGCATCATGCGCTAGTTGTCTAGATTTTGGCGCATCATACGCGGATCTATCACATGATGCACTAGTTTTATGGATTGTTATGGGGTGCATCATGTGCCAGTTCTCCGTATTTTGTCACATCATGCGCCGATCAGGCACATCCTGCGCCAGAATCCCAAAGTTCGCTGTTTTGGCTCCAAATTTTGTTCTTTTTACCATTTTTGCTCCAAATGCCTAAAAATGATATACCTGCAACAAAAACACCAAAATACCCTTCTTTAAAATGCAATATCACCAAAAATAAGCATAAATAATGTACTTAAAACAATATATTATTTTGGTGTATCACTTGTCGATTATTCTCGCTCCTCCACCTGAAAGGTTAGCTTTGACAATACATATATAATTTTGCAAGGAATTCAAATTGTAGGAGTAGATAAAGGTATAGCTACCAAACCCCAAGTTATGACTTTATTGAGTCTCGTAAGATCTTAGTGGATGATTTTAGAACAAAATATAACAAGTTCGATTTGCCCTTCTAGATATTCAAGAGATTCCAAAGTGCTCAGAGCATGACCCTGAATCACTTTCATTATTTCTTGAAATATTTCGAGTTCATTTTGAACTTATTATATCATTTTATTAATCATCCAAGGTTAAGCTAGGGTTATCCTATTGCTCAAGGAAACTTGATGTTTTTTTTAACCCAAGGCTAGGACCCTATATTAGTCAATTGATATTTCACTTAAGAGTTATGTGGGTGAATGCCTCTAAGGCAAATTTAATTATGTAAAGGTTTTGGTTTCCAATATTGAAATCAGGCTTGTAGTATAAAAAGGTGTTAATTATCAATCATGTTATCTTCAAAATCTAATCAAATGAATTTTAATGCCAAGCCTAGGTCACTACCAAGCCCTAAATATTCACAGTAGGCGAAATGGTAGCTTAGCAAAATTTTTATTTAAATGACATGCTTTCTTACTAAAAGATCACATTGTCATTAATTATGGGCTCAAAATTAATGAAATATTATCTTTCTAACTCAAACCCATCACTTGAGAATCATTTAATTTTGATTGACTTCCAAGTCATGATAATTAAGGAAATTACAATTTTGTTCTTATTTTAGAAAAGGTGGTGAGTGAGTTCCTACCTTTTAATCCCATTGTATTTCAAATATCCAAACATTTTGACTGGTATCAGATCTACCCATCTTTCCTTTGATTAATCTGAAATCTTGATTGAGGCACCAAAACCTAAAGTTACTCCTTTGCCTTTGGGTCTCTCCACCTCATAACTCATTAATCAAAATTCAAATGATTTTGAGAATTTTTAGAGTGTCCTATCCATTGGTTAATTAAAATATTAGAGGAGAAAATGTGGATTTTTAAAATTTAATTTAATTTAAATACTTATTTAAATTTAAAAGGTAGTATTTTCAAAGTTAATTTACTTGACTATTAAAACTAAAATTTTTATTCATGAGAAAATTATTAGAGGTCATCTTAGATCAGAGAAACACTTAGGCAAAATTTTATGATTTTTTTAATTAAATCATTAATTTAATTTTGTAATTACTATAATATTTATCATTAAGTTTGAATGGAAAAGATGTTTTATTTTCAATTTTTTTTTAATATTTCTATTAAACCACTCTAAGCCCAGGGACTCAGAGAAACAAATTTTGCATTTTTATAATTTTTAATCTATTTATTAAAATTATTTTAGTTGGAAAATAAGAAATACTCATTTTAAGCTTTTAAAAATTTATTTTTAATTTAGAAATATTAGGAAAAATATCTTAACGAGTTCTAAGTGGTTATGGATTAATTTAGCGGATTTTAAAATATTTTGGTATTTTTGAGATTTTAATTATTTTTAATTATTTAAAATTTAAAATAAAGCTAAAAAATCAAGTATTTTCTCAAAAATAAAATATTTTTTCCTAAGTGCCCCTGATCACAAGGAACTCAGAAAAACACATTTCATAATTTTCTCAAATGTAATTAATTTAATATAATTATTTTTGTATAAAAATATAAAGTTTCTTAGTAAACCAACTTTAATGCTTAGACTTAGTCAAATAAATTTTAAACTATTATAGTGGGTAAACATGATTTTTATACACTCTGTGGAATTGATTTTGTCAATTTTTGATTAGTTATTAAATTACATAAAATAAAGCAAGATATATACATTTAATTAACTATAGAAATATACAAGATAATTCATATCATCATGACATTTTTCCTAAGCTTCTCTGATCATAATAAACCTACTAAAATTATTCTTATAATATTTCAAGTGGTATTTTAATTTATATAATTAAAATAAGTCAAAATAGCCATCTTAGCTTGAAAAATAAGGTTAGTAGCAAAGAGATGCCTTATGACATTGGAAAAATCAGAGAACATCCCCTCTATCGCAAGGTGTGAACCCCAAAAGTTTCAGCCATGGTAAGCAATGCTTAATCACAATGTATTAAAATTCTCCAGAGAGTATTTAATCACTTAAAAATCAGAGATTTAACAAATAAGTTCACATTATTTTCCTCTGTTCATTGAGAAATTGGGTATTTTTATTTTATTTTTACGATTTTCCTAGAGAAAGATATGGATTTTTTAAAGTTCTTTAAAGGGAATTTGAGGCTTTTGGTGACAGTTGGTCAAGTTGATCAAATTGGGTTTAATTGAAGGGTTCAAATTGGTTTTGGAGACATTTGAAATTTTTTTAAGGGCTTTGGGAAAGTTTGAGCCACCAAGGGTACTTTTGTAATTTTTAAATAATTTGGGGATTTTTTGGTGATTTTAAAAATTTTGGGAGGTTTTGGGTAATTTGGATGATTTCAAATGTTTTTAGATGATTTTTGAACAAATTTGGGTATTTTGGATGAAATTGGGAATGTTCGTCAAATTGGGGGTGTTTTGGTACATTGGGTAGATTTTGGAGACAAAAGGGTAAGTTTGGTATTTTGTTGAAATTGAGGTGCCAACCACCCTATTTGAGCTACAGACGAATGGAATCCTCTAGTTTGGGTCCTTCATGTACTGGTCTTAGCTAGACCCTGACCTAGGGCTAGTGGGTCTAGGGGATCATTTGCATGAGTCTCTCAAAGGGTTAAGGGGTCAAAGTCAGGTGAGTATAGGCTTAAGGTAGTGAGTGGAACTGTAATGTGCAAGTGAGTAACAGGGTATGCACCAGCTCAAGACCAACTCCCAGGGTCAACCATAAGGCCAAGCAGTCCCATGGGGACTCCCCTTGAGCTCTCTCATTTTGACCCCACCTACTAAGTGCTAGAGGTCAGGACCAATAAGCGGAACTTCAAGTTTAGCAAAGAAGAGTTTAAATTTTCTAATGGTGAGGGTTGCTTTTTTATTCCTCTGTGAATAGTCAACAGGAAAGTCCTATAGCTAGACCTTAGGCTACTAAGGAGAAAACTGGACCTTAACCAAAAGTGAGGTCAACAATCATGCATCCTGAGGAAAACCTTGGTGAATTCCTAAGCTACCCTATGGTTCGGCTTCAATTTTGAGAAGGAATTAACTGTTTCATCCTGCCAACTTTATTAATTAGGGCTTACATTTATGCGAGATAGTCGCACAAATAGCCTGGAAGATGTGAGAATTTAGGTCGTGACAAACGACAACATCAGAATCATAAAATAAGTTAGGGCTTAAATTGTATAACAAAACTAAAGAAAAAGTTGATGAATTATGTCGCACTAGTTAGACAACCTCGAAGTCCTATGGCTTGTTGTTTGATTCTAAGGAAAGATATGTTGTTGTAGATTCTCATGTTGTTGTAAGAAATTGCCGACAAAGTTAGATCCAGGCTCCTCGGCAAAGTAGCAGTCCTAAAGTATAAGGTTTAATGGTTTAAATGACAAGTTTAAAGCTCAATCAGGGGGGTTAAAGTTAATTAAAGCGACACCGATTAGGAACCCACAGTTCCCTCATTCCGGTATCACTATTTTCTTTTGAATTTACTTAGCTTAAACGAGCTGTGGAAAAAAATTAAACCTAGGAGATCTCATTAGCAACCATGGGTTACCTCTTCAGAGGGACTCCCGCAAATTTAAAAGGACGTTTTAAGTTTAGTGAAATTTCTAAACATTTATGGTTACCTTTGAGACAATTGTTTTAGATTTTTTAAAATGTTGATTAATTTTTTAAAATTGTTTCGATTTTGCAAGTAAAGTAAGGTGCACACCCAAGCAGTTATGATATTTAGAAGCAAAAGTAAATTGCAAAAAGCAAAATGACTGAAATTAAATAACACTGCAAAAGTGTACCTGTCATCTTCTCGGCATTCCCGCTGAAAGGTTAGCTTTTTGCAAAACGTATATAATTTTGTAGAATTTAAATAAATTACAAAAGTAGATGAACGTGTATCTAAGCGACTCCGAACTATGACTTATTGAGTCCTGAAAGATCTTAGTGGATGCTTTTAGAAAAAAATAAAACAAGTTCAATTTGACCTTAAAATTATCCAAGAGATTTCAAAGTATTCGGGGAATGAATCTGAACTGCTTTAAAGATCTCTTGAAACATTTGAGTTCTTTTTGAATTTATCATGTTGTTCTATTAATCATCCGAGGTCGAATTAAAACTACCCCACCACTCGGTGAACCTTGACATTTTAATCATTCCGAGGACAGGGTACTTAATTAATCGGTTGATGTTTCACTTAAGAGTTCTGTGGGTGAATGCCTCAAAGGCAAGTTTAGGTCACTACAGATTTTGTACCCATCACTAAAGTTAGACTTGTAGTGCTTAGAAGTGTATATCATTAATCATATTATTATTTTCTTAAATCTCATTAAATGAGTTTAAATATCAAGACTAGATCACTACCAAGCCCTTAACAATTTCAATGGGAAAAAGACTAGCAAATGTAAGAATTTTAATTCAGGTGGTGTGTTTCCTGATTAAAAGATCACATCATCATCAATTGTGGACTTAAGATAAGTGAAATATCATCACCCTAACTTAAGCCCATCAATTGAGAATCATTTGATTTTGATTGATTTCAAAATCTTGATAATTTAATAAATTATAATTTTATTCTCATCATGTAAAGGTGACAAATTGGTTTCTTTCTTTTAACCCATTATGTTTCAATCATCCAATCATAGTCATTAGGATAAAAAATACTCATTTTTCCCTTGGTTAATCCTAAATTTTGGTTAAAGCACCAAAATCTAAAATTACCGCTTTACCGTTGGGGCTCTCCACCTCATAACTGATTAAGCATAATTCAAGTGATTTTAAAATTTTTAGAGTGCCCTATCCATAGATTAATTAAAGCATCAGAGGAGAAAATGTGGTTTTCAAATTTTTGTTTAATTTATATGATCATTTTAATTTAGAAAAGAAGAACTTCAAAAATGATTAATTTAATCAAGCAAAATAAAGTTTTTGGTTCATGGAAAAATTAGTAGAGGTTCCCTTAGGTTTGAGAAACACTTAAGGAAAATTTTAATGTTTTTTTGAATTAAAATTTAATTATTAATTTTTATTTATTTAATGATTTTTAGTGATTTTATTAAAATATAAAATATGTTTTATTTACAAAAAAAATTCTTTTTATATTTTTATTAAACCTCTCTGAGTCCAAAAAACTCAAAGAAATAATATTTATATATTTACGTTTTTTGATTTTTTTTATTATAATTATTTTAATGAGAAAATGAGGAAAATGCCTTGATTGGCCTTTAAAAAATTATTTCTAATTTATAAAAATTAGGAAAAATATTTTAATGAGCCCTAATTGATAAGGTAACCATTAGGAACATTATGAAATATTTTTGTATTTTTGAAAATTTTTTTACTTTTAATTTAAAATATTGCTCAAAAATAAAAAATTTTTATAAAAAAAAGATTTTATTTTTCCTAATTCCCCTTGATCACAAGAAACTTAGAAAACCACTTTTTATAATTTTCCTAAGTGTATTTAATTTAATATAATTATTTTTATACAAAAGTACAATGTTTCTTTAAAAATCAACTTTAGTGCACAAACTAAATCAAATAATTTCCAAATTTTTACAGTGGGTTAAAACTATTTTTACACACAACATGAAATAGATTTCATTACTTTTTTGTTAAAATTTAATTTATTAAAATTAATACAAGATTTATTCAAACAATCATAATAATTTTTCTAAGCTCCTCTAACCACAGGAAACTTACTAAAATTTATCTCATAGTTTTCCAAGTGATATTTCAATTTATGTATATAATTTAAGCCAAAATAGTAATTTTAGCTTGAAAATTAGGGTTTGAAGCACAGAGATTTCTTCTGACCTTGGAAAAATCAGAGAACATAGCCTCTTTCCTGAGGAACAAAACTTAAAAATTTCAAACTATGGTGAGCAATGTTTACCCATAATGAATTGAAATTCCACAGAGAGTATTTAATTAATTAGAAATCAAGAGTCAAAAAATAATTTTTATTTTTAGTCCACATTATTCTTCTCTGTTTACTGAGCAATAGGGTATTTTTAATTTATTTTTATATTTTTTTCTATGAAAAGATATGAATTTTTAATATTATGGTATTTAAATTAATTCAAAAAATCCATATTTTTCTATTTAAACAAGTCAGCGTCGGCGCAACCTCGTCCTCTTTGAGCTTTCCACGAGGTGCTCCGCTATTTGAAACCACCAGCCACCTCTATGCCACGCGTCCCGTGGTTCACGTACCAAGAGTCCGCCCAACACGATTTCATCCGCTTAAACGATACACGTGTGATCGGACGATTGTGGGTCATCATCCCCAAATGACCTAACCCATAAGCCGTCCACACTAAAACCTTAAAATCTTGAGCTAGACTCAACCAATTCACTTTGGGTTTGTTCCCACACCTTCATCTACTCAAGTCACAATTATCTATATGATTGATCAAACATTAAATATAGTATGAACGTTTGGAGAATCAATTTAAATTTGGTTTATGGTTAACGTTCAATGACTTTGTCTAAGAGGGGAGGTTTCAAGTAGATGGTTATAAAAGCTTCAAATGGGTCCAACAAACCTCCAGATGAACTTCTGGCATGTGGTGTAATGTCTAGGTATGATTTTGATTAAAGCCGATTTTGGGTGTTTGTCTAGAGCTAGGCTGGAGGCTCTCTATGATGGGGCTTTTGTGGGGAATCAACTCCTCTCACACAAAGGATGGATTGTGCAAGTTTAATTGGAGTTTGGTTCATTATGGAGCTGTGGAGAAATATGTCCTTATTTTGGGGCAATTTTCACTGAGGAAATTGGCTCTATGGAGTGGCTGTGAGTGATTGAGAGCAAGGGTGTTTAACTTGAGAAGGTTTGGAGAGGCTCTGGTGAGATTTTGGAAGAGTTTCCCCAAGGTTTCAAGAAATTTTTTAGTTGGCCAATGAGAGCTTAATTTATAGCCATGGCTACCTAGTGGAGCTTAGGGCATGACATTGGATACTAAAGCTTGCTGAGGTGGAGGGAAGAAAGGCTCTAATGGCCAGTGCGACCTAGCCAACTCAGAGAAGTTTAATTTTGGGTTTTGGCCACTTGGGGGTCCCTTAAGCTGCCTGTTTCCCATGGTTGAGGTTGTTGCTAGCCAGAGTTAGGTCACTTCTTGGTTCAGGGAAGCGACGGTTGCTTAATGATGGTTAAATACTAATGGTAAGGCAAGATGGGAAAGATATTTGAGTTAAGGCTAAAAAAGGGGTGAAATCCCATAAATCAAGGGACTATTGGTCCATAGCTCATGTAGGGTGGGTTAGGTGAGTCTAGCCTAGTCACTAGAGTGTAAAAGGTGGCTACAGAGGCTTTGGTTTGATCAATTTGACATGCTTGGTCAATTTTGGTGCATCACTTCAATTTGGGTCAAATTGACTTGAAGTTGGTTTTTGATTGAGCTATCCATTACATTGAGCTCAATTTATTGAGAAACTTGGTGTTGATGATTGCCACAGAGAGTCTAGATAAGATTTGGAGTGCTTTGTATAGATTTGGAGGGTTAATTTGGTAAAATATTAGCACTTGGTCAATTTTGGGGGTGCTGGGTTATACTTGGGTTTGAGTTGGGCTAGATTTTGGCAAAGGATCAATTGATGCTTCAATTTGGTCCTCAAGATTTCCATAAAGAGTTATAGATAGAAATTTAGTGAAAATTTTGGGGTTATGGGGTTCAATTTTGTTGAATTTGGGGACTTAGCCAATGAAGGTTGAGCATGATGAATCTGTGTTTAGAATTAAAATTGGGGAAAATTTGGATCAAATTGGTGGACATTTGGGGTGAATTAGGGTAATTGGGCCTTTAAATGTAATTTGGGGCTTTTGTTCAAAATTTATCAAATTGGTTAAATTAAGCTCAATGGAGTGGTCAAAATTGGTTTTGGGGACATTTGAAGGGATTTTGAAGGTTTTAGAACAATTTGAGTCACCAAAGCTATTTTGGTAATTTTAGCAAAATGAGGGGTATTTTGGTAATTTTGAAAATTTTTGGGTATTTTGGTCAATTTGGTGGTTTCAAAGAGTTTGAAATAATTTTTAAACAAATATGGGTATTTTAAGTAATTTTGGCCAAAAGATGGGTTTTTTGGTAATTTTAGAAATTTTGGGGTGTTTTGGTCAATTGAGTGGTTTCAAAGTGTTTGAAATGATTTTTGAACAAATTTGAGTATTTTGGGTAATTTTAGAAATTTTGGTCAATTTTGGGGATTCAAGTGTGATTTGGTAATTTGGATAGATTTGGGGGCAAAAGGTAATGTTTGGTATTTTGGTAATTTTGGGGTGTAAATCACCCTGCTTGAGCAATTGACCAATCAAATTCCCTACTTTGGGTGCACCATGTACTGGTCTTAATTAAACCCTAGCCTAGGGCTAGTGGGTCTAGGGGATCATCTACATGAGTCTCCCAGAAGGCTAAGGGACCAAAGTTATGTATTCTTGAGCTTAAGGTAGTGAGTGGAAGTTTAATGTGCGAGTGTGTGTGTGAGAGCAACCAAGACCACGCCACCAGAGGCTAACCCTAAGTCCAGGTAATCTTATAAGGACTTGCCTTGAGCTCCCCCATTTTGACCCCACCTACTAAGTGCTAGAGGTTAGGACCAATATGTGGAACTTTAATTTGAGCAAAGAAGAGTTTAGAATTTCTAATGGTGGGGGTTCCTTTCTAGTCCTATATGAATAGTCAACAGGGAAGTCCTATGGCTAGCCCTAAGCTACTAAAGAGGAAAAAATAGGCGTCAATCAAAAGTGAGATCAATAAATGGATCCCTAATAAGTGTTGTGTGTCAGTCAAGCACACCGTACATAGTGGAGTTGACTGACCAGATCAACAAAACCAACACAGACTTCTAAGTCAATAAACTTAGAAAGAATTGTAGAATTTCGTGCCCGTTATTTTCACTGGATAATTAGCAAGTGAGTATTCAATCGAAACCAAGGATTTGGAACTCTCGCTGGGGATTAGAAGGTGGATTTCAAATTATCAAGTTTCAGGTGCTTTGGAGGATAGGAATCAGTATTTAGGTGCTGACCTCGAAATAAGAGTAAAAATTCTTGTATCAATCCCAAAATGAGAATCAGATGCCATACCCAATTGAAGGTGGTTTTAAACCAATCATGAAGAAATATGGTAGAGAATTGGATGCCATAATCTATTCAATGTGATCTTAAACCTTTCTCAAGGAGATTGTGTCACATTAAGAAGGAAAGCTCAAGGACTTACGTCCAACCAAAGAAGAGATGGAAAAAAACACCAGATTAAGAAGGAAAGCACAATGACTCACATCCAACTCAAGAGCTGATTGGAAATATATCACTATGTTGGGAGAGAAAGCTCTATGACTCACATCTAGCCAAAGAGGTAGCAGAAAGACTAGATTGAGAAGGAAAGCACGATGAATCACATCCAACTCAAGTACTAACAAAAAATATATCACTACGTTGAGAAGGAAAGCTTGATGACTCATATCCAACCCAAGAGTTAGAAGAAAGATCAGAGTTAGAAGTAAAGCGTGATGACTCACATCCAACTCAAGAGATGATTGAAAATATATTAATACGTCGGGAAGGAAAGATCGATGAATCCCGTCCAACCCAAGAGGCAGCAGAAAGACTAGATTGAGAAGGAAAGCACGATGAATTACATCCAACTCAAGAGATGATCCAAAATATAGCATTACGTTGGGAAGGAATGATTGATGACTTACATCCAACCCAATAGGTAGCCAAAAGACTAGATTGAGAAGGAAAGCATGATGACTCAAATTCAACTCAAGAGCAGATCATAAATATAAAACTATGTTTGGAAGGAAAGCTCCATGACTCACATCCAACCCATGAGGTAGCAGAAAAACCAGATTGAGAAGGAAAGCACGATGACTGACATCCAACTCAAGATTTGATCAAAATAATATAACTATGTTTGGAAGGAAAGCTTGATGACTCACATCCAACCCAAGACGTAGCAGTAATATCAGTTTGAGAAGGAAAGCACGATGACTCACATCCAACTCAAGAGCTGAACAATAATATTTCACTATGTTGAGAATGAAATCTCGATCACTTACATCTAACCTAAGAGGTAGTAGAAATATTATATTGAGAAGGAAAGTACAATGACTCACATCCAACTCAAGAGCTGATCAGAAATATATCACTATGTTGGGAAGGAAAGCTCGATGACTCACATCAAAGGTAGGAGAAAGATAAGACTGAGAAGGAAAACATGATGACTCACATCCAACTCAAGAGATGATAAAAATATATCACTACGTTGGGAAGGAAAGCTCAATGACTTACATTCAACCCATGAGGTAGGAGAAAGATCAGATTGAGAAGGAAAGCACGATGACACACATCCAACTCAAGAGCTGATCGGAAATATATCACTACGTTGGGAAGGAAAGCTTGATGGCTCACATCCAACCGAAGAGGTAGCAACAAGACCAGATTGAGAAGGAAAGCATGATGAATCACATCCAACTCAAGAGCTAATTAAAAATCTATCACTATGTTGGGAAGGGAAGCTCAATGTCTCACATCCAATCCAAGAGATAGTAGAATAACTAGATTGAGAAGGAAAGCATGATGACTCACATCTAATTCAAGAGCTGACAAGAAAATATATCACTACATTGGGAAGGAAAGCTCGATGACTCACATCCAACCAAAGAGGTAGAAGAAAGACCAGATTGATATGGAAATCATGATGAATCACGTCCAACTCAAGAGCTGATTGAAAATACATCATTACATTGAGAAGGGAAGCTAGATGATTCACATCCAACCCAAGAGGTAGCAGAAAGCCCAAATTGAGAAGGAAAGCACAATGACTCACATCTAACACAAGACATGATAAAAAATATATCACTACATTGGGAAGGAAAGCTTAATGACTCACGTCCAACACAAGAGGTAGTGAGAGGGAATCAAAATCTCAGTACCGACCCCGAGAACAACATGAAATTAGTGTAGATAATTTATGGTATTTAGCTCATAGACATGTGGCATCTGAAGATTAACATTGGTGAGGAAAATTTGTAAGACTTTGTGTAGAGTGTGAAACTTTGCGGAGACGTGAAGAAATTGGTACATACAAGGATAGTCGTGCTGTGAAAGCTGAGAGCAAGAAACCTCAAACTCAAGATAAAAAAACTCAAAAGATTTATCATTTTCTTTTCTAGTTATTTTTATGACATTTAATTATCAAAGTATATTTTTAAAAAAATTAATTTTCATTGGTTGATTTTCAAAAACAAGTTTAAATTTTAATATCAAACTTTTGTTGTATTGTTCTTCATTCATTATAACTCAGAACCAACGTATGGTTCCACGGCTGCTTATCAATCACAGCAAAAAAGGCAATTTAACAAAAACATTGAAATCTAAAAGAAATTTTGATGATATTCTTCAAAAAGGTGTTACAGACTGAATACATGCCAAAGCATCAGAAGAGACAACCTACTGAATATATCTAAAACATCATATGTTGAGTACATAATATATATTGAATACATCTTATACATTTCACACCATATCTGCTACATCATGATGCAGTACAAAAGTGTCCACTGACTGTCTGTCTGTCCTCTGTGATGTGAGCTCCTAATCAACCTGACCTACTAAGCCTCGCTCTAGGACGAGAATTCCTTTTATATGTACTTAGAGGTGCGAACAACTTATAACTCATATAGGCGCAACTCCTCCAACTCTGTATCCAGATGAAATCCATGTAGTACTTTAATTTGGACCATTCTTTTGAAAGTCACAGATACTCTACAATGTCGTACTCCCAGAATGCAGTACATTGTTAGATCTACTATGTTTCCCTTTAGAATTAGCATTGAAGCCATTGGTAGCAGAATCTCAATGGATCCTCTGAATTCCTAAGAATCAATAACATTGATCTCTTTTTAGAAAAGGATTTTACTTCGTCTCATGAAGGACACCATGCATAAGGGTCTTACGAAATCATGATGGTCTATGTGTGAAGGGATGCAATCTCCTTCATCATAAATGTTTATTATGCAACTATTCAGAATGCGGTATACTGGTAGTATACTCCATTTGACTATCCTTTTGATCATTCTCTTTATCTTAGAAGGTAGAGGATCTGCCTCGTCATATATGAGGAAACCCGGGGGGTTCCCTTTCTTATCTTTGACAAAGTTATAGCAACAACCACACTGGATGGCTATCTTGCCATTCTTGCACATCCATTTCCGCAACTCTGAGTAAATTTTTTTCCTTAGCAGATCAACTGAACCTCTGTTTCTTAGGTCAAATACACAGTTAAGAATTCTTCTATCTTCATTTTTAGAGATGACTCCTGCATATAGCTCTAGGCCTACTAAAATGTTGACAAACTTTCCTTGTATCTCTTCATAGAATTTGAATTCTCTCTTTNGGGGGAGAAGGGGGGTGGGGCGCTCCTTCACCTCAACACCTACAGGATATCATTCTGACTCGGCTCTATAGATAATATAATTTATGACTCGGTATTTGAGTATGTTGCTTCTTCACACCCTTTATTGGAGGCTATGAACTCCTCAATGGAGCTGTAGTGATCCAAGTGGAGGACATTGCATGTCGGGAACTCCAGTAATGCTCCTCTTGTTGACGTTTGTACGGGAATCTCATTGTTTCACTTCGAGCAACCTCTATAATGTCCATAAAAAATTGCTGGTTGTGCACCAAACTTCGACTCATCCGCCATAGCGGGCGGACTAGAAGAGGTCTCTCTCATGTTGGGATAATAAATTTTCCCCTCAAGTATCAAGGAGAGTGTATTTTTTGCCTCTTTGACACGTCTCTTTTCCTTACGTAAGAATAGCGTTACTACATTGAGTTCTTCTGAGTGGTGCATCTGGCCTTCTTTCTTCATCAGCGCTGATTAAATTAACCATTGGTGCATTTATCATGGACGACAAATGGCTATTCACTTCCATTAGATTTTGTTGTGTTATCACTTTTTTCCTCTTCAGCGAGAAGTGTTCTTTAGTACCAATCCTTAGCAATGATGGTAGTCCTTATTTCTCTTGCAACTGACTATGTCCACCTCATAGTCCATGTTGACCTAACTGAAGTCTAAGTCAAAGTCTACGATGCCACTCTGAGCTGCCCTTTCTTTGTTCAGTTCGACATTCAAGCCGTTTCTAAAGTTGCAAATCAGCTTTCGACCCAACATTCTTCTATAGAAGATAGAAAAACATCAGTGCATTGAAATTCAACACTAACAAGAATAAAAAAACAAAGCATTTATTAAAAAAAATTAATTTAAACAAGTGCAAATTTTATTTTTTAAATTTAAATTATTTTAATTAAATTTCAAAATCAGAAACAGAAGATGGGAAATAAAGTGAGCAAATGCCAAAATTTTCATTTTATTGAGGTTAATTTTATTACAAAATTTTGGACCCAGGCACAGACGCTTGACCAAATAAATAATCCCGGAACAATCAAAATTTCAAAAGGTTGATTACAAGCAACATTATTTCAGGTAATATGTTTTCAAATAGCGGTCATTAATCGACAACATAGGTCTTTCGCCTAAAAAATTCACCAGCTGGTTAGATTATCCTTAGAGAACAAAAATGTGGTCACTAAATTTGAGTGCCCTCGGGCAGACCAGTTTGTCACGAGCTTGCACCATCCTCGCTTGGTAGAGCTCCAAATGCTGTTGTGCTTCTAGTTGTTTTCCCTTAAGAGTCTCCAATTCTTCAAGTTTGAATTTTTTACTTATTCTATTGTGATTTGATTGGCGATGAAGACTCTAAGAGATGGCGTCTGGATTTCTAGTGGTAGTACTGCCTCAGACCCATACGGTGTACATTGAATGGGAGTTCTGAATGTTGTGTTGTAGGCCCAAAAATCTTCTTATAATTTATTATGCCAATCTCATTAGTTTTCATCTAATGTCTTCTTCAAAATTTGCATGAGTGTTTAGTTGAAGGCCTCAGCCAGTCCGTTTGCCCTAGGATAGTAAATTGTAGAGTAGCTCTAGTCTATCCCATGACATTTGACAAAGTTGTTGACCTTTGTGCTCTTGAAAGTTGTTCCATTATCAGAAATCACTCTGCGTGGTACACTAAAATGGTAGACAAACTTACTCTTGAAAAATTACAGAGTTGTGTTGTAACCTCTTGTAACGACATTGCCTCTGTCCGCATAGAGAAATAATCCATAGCGGCAAGAGTAATTTTATGTCCCTTAGAGGATGAAGAGCTCTATCAAACCTATTATGTCCGCGCCTGCGCCTCAACACTTGAATGACTTTGAGGCAATAGTTCGTTGTAACACATTTGGAGGCTGGTGCAAGACCACCCCATGCACTTGGCTCTAGCTGTATCCATGCAATATAATATATCATTGCTGACCAATAATACCAGAGTCTCTTGATCTTTATTTTCATTTTTGTCCCTGACTGGTGAGCACCACACAATCTGACAAGTACTTCTTTGATGATATTTTGTGCTTTGACTCTAACTAGACATCACAACCACATTTGATCGAACGATCTTCTGTAGAGGACATCATCCACTATAACATTTGACATAACTTTTCTCGTGATGTGATGTGCCTCATATTTTTCCTCTGGCAGCTTTCTAGTTTGTAAATATTCCATTAATGACTTACAACAATCTTTGTTAATGTCAACAACTGTAATCATCATTCCTTATTTTTTTCTGAGCTTGTGTAGATTATCGAGGTCGATCAGAAAAAAACTCGTCATCCTTGTACTTTGATGCTAATGAAATTTTTTAGTGGAAATGCTAGTTTCTTGGCAAGTTTAGCTAGAGTGTCGACATTGTCATTATCTCCTCGAGGAATCTGGTATAGTGTCACATTAAGGATTTCTCTAACAGCTTTATTGTGTACCAATGGTTTTCTGCTAGCCTTGGCTAAAAAGTCTTACATTGTCCGACAACTTAATGGATGACGAGTTGAGAGTCACCATAGACGGCAATATCTGATATGTTCATCAAGAATGCCAAGTCCAACACGGTGAACAATGCTTCATATTCTGTTTTGATATTTGTAAAAGACTCTGTCACGTGGTAGGAGAATCTTAACATACCCTGATCTGGCGTGATGAAAATCAGCCCAATTCCTGCTTTGCCTGGTATAACCATTTCTGATCCTTTGTCCTTCTTGGATGATAAAGCTACATCGAAGTACATTTCCCAACATCTGACACTTGATGGTTCTATTTGTATTATCTTCTCATCTGGTAATTCATCGTTGAGTGGGGACCTAGCTGGAAGATGGTGTACTGCAAAAAAATCTGCTAAAATTTGTCCCTTGATAGCGTGAAGGGGAATCTTATGAGAAAGTATGTAAGCCTAAGCTTTTAGGTGCAAAAATTAAAGATAGAAAATGCTTCTCAATAGGCAGATAATTTACCTCCATCAGCATTAGATGACAACTTAAGTAGTAGAGTGTGTTTTCCATACCCTCATCATTGACTTAAGCTAACAGGGCTCCAAGAGAGTCATCTAAGGTCGCGGTTAAAGTATCAACGGTTTTCCCAGAATAGGGGCTGCCAAAAAAAAGAGGTGTCATTAAGTATTGCTTGACGTCCTCAAAGGCCCGCTGAATTTTCTCTTCCTAAACAAACTTGACATCCTTTTTAATTAATGCCGAGAAGGGCTGACACCTATATGAGAGATTAGAAATAAATCATCTCATATATGCTAATTTTCCTTGAAGGAATGCAGTTCTTTCAAGGTTTTGGATGGAGGCAGTTTCAAGATAGCTTTAATCTTATCTGGGTCAAACTCGATTTCCCGATGACAAACAACGAATACTAAAAATTTCTCAGAGGTATATTTTCTGCTTGCTTGAGATTATATTGTTGTAATCATTTGAACACGATCCTCAAATCATACAATGGTATATTTTCTTCTTGCTTTTGATGACAAAATCATCCATGTAGCATTCCACTTGATTTTGAATGAGGTTGTCAAAAATCTTCGTCATTGCTCGTTGATATGTTGCTCCAAATGTCATCTCCGTGTAGCAGAAAATTTCGATCAATGTTCTGAAAGCTGTAAGAGCTGCATCCTCTGGAGCATCTTGATTTGGTTGTATCTTGATGATTTATCTATGAAAGAAAAAAATCACATGTGTTGATGTGATGTCCACCATCAATTCTGGTATTGGTAATGGAAACTCATCTTTTGGACATGCTTTATTTAAATCCCTTAAATCAACGCATTCACTGATCTGTCCATTTTCTTCTTAACTGGTACATTGTTGGCTAACCATGTGGGGTATTGCTCTTCTCTTACAAAGTTAGTGTCTATTAACTTCTTTATCTCGGTAATTACTTGTTACTCTATCTCGAGGCACATTCTTCATGGAGCTTATTTTATTGGGGTCATATCTTTATCCACCCTGAGTTTGTTAACTGCAACTTCTACTAACAGCCTTGGCATTTCATCAAAGCTCCATGCAAAGCACTCTTTAACTCTAAAAATAACTTTATCAGCTCTATGGATTCTTCCTCATTGAGTAGAGAACTTATGAAGGTAAGTCTGTGTTTCTCCTCAGTCCCAAGCTTGATTTATTTCAATTCATCCATTGTTGACTTAATTTCTTCTTCAAATTCTGGTGGGGCATCATCTACCAACTGATATTCGGAGTCATCCTCTACGTCAAGGCAATCATCTTCCAATCCGCTAGAAACAACCATACAAAATTCTGAGTCATCGATTGGTCCTATAGTATCAAATCCAAGACCTTCTTTCGAGTTAGGAGTTTGACCTTTAACATTCCAAAATTTTTCAAAATGTTGTTGCTTATTCCTTAACATTTATTTTGGCACATATCCCTGTTGAATTAACTTCTGTACACAAGGAGAAAAGTAACGAAAAGTTAATTCCATTAATTCATTAGAACCCTCTTCTACATTTACATGATTTTCATAAAGAGTAGAAGGGGAACCACGGTAAAACTTGATCGGCATCAAACCAACACTACAGACTTTCTTAACCTCTAAAATCTCAACCTTTTTTAGGGTAGATTGGGGTAAGGGACATGGCATGCATATAGTGGTTGATCCAATCATACATCAACTCATATTCACCTTTCTCCCCATCTTCCAAAGAAATTTCATATTGTACTTTCTTCTATTTTATCAAAATCATTTCTTCCTTGAAGCTTGCTTTATCAAAACTTTCTTCCATGTTGATGTTGATGGTTGGCTTAGTCTGTTAAAAAATCTTGTAGGTTCTTCCTTGTCCACGTCCCTGGCCTCAATCTCAGGTGTATGGGCTGAAAGAACCTCTACCAGCACGTTGTGAAGGAATTGTAGTAGATCATCAAAGCAAAGTTGAATGGAATCTTCTTCTGGTTAAATTCTCTTAACATCATTTTATCGGTTGTAAGCTCTTGAGCCTAAATTTCTAAATATGTCAATGTTCGTAGCTCATCAAGTTAAGTGATGCTCTTAGATCTACCAAAACTCTGGATAACAAAAATCTGCCAATATTAAAAGAGATGATGACCAATCAATTATGGTTAGTGGTGCCAAGCAACAAGTCTTCATCTGTGAAGTTTATCCTATGTTATTCTTTTAATGAGCAAACTTCAAATGAGGATGCGCTGATAAACTGAGCTAAGCAAATCTCAAGGTCAAGCAAGGTTGTAACCAGAGATTCTCTCATTTCCTTTAATAGAATCAGAGCATCGTAGATGCTTAGTTTGGCCGGCAACATCCTAAGATTAGCAAGAACTTTATAATTCACTTTATATAATCCTCTAATCTAAACTTGATTATGTGGTTCTTCCAATGACGGAGGTACAGGAAGCTTTTCCCGAGTGACTATTTTTTTTTTTGTTATCCATTGGAGCTGACCTTGAGGGTAACACTTTCTCGCTCCTTAGATTTATTTCTGTGATTTCTTGTTCCTGAGATGCTGTAGGAAAAATATCTAGTCTCTTATTTATCATAGGGATCCAAATTGATGGCGAGCAGTGCATCGTGGAACTCAAGGACTGATTCCTCACTCTCAGTGTTATCGTAAATAGTATCATCAACATCTTCTTTGTCCTTGTTAATGTGTTCATCGAACTTCAGTACGATTTGAGGATCAATTTGGGAATTGAGACCAAAGTTGGAATGAGCAAATTCAGATACATTATCACTAGAAATAGTTAAACCGTAGCCAAAATCATAATCATTATATTTATAATACCCCGGTGGGGCAAAAAGATAACCATACAGAGTTAGGGGTTCTAGGATTCTCTTCCTCGAATCTGAATTAACCAATCTAACAAATGTAGCCTCTATCCTACCCCCTANTTCTTTGAGATCAGTCTATGAACACCTTAAATAGAGTAAGACATCTAATTCTTTACACAAATCTTTGATATTGGTTTAAGACCACCTTTAATGGAGTAAGGAATCGTACTCTCATTCTTCAATATTGGTCTAAGGCCACATTAAATTGTGTAAGGCATCCAATTCTCTACACAAACCTTTGAGATAGGTTTAAGACCACCTTAAAGCGAGTAAGGCATCCTATTTTCAATCTTTGGGATCAATCTAAGGCCACCTTGAATGGAGTTAGGCATCTGATTCTCTGCACTAATCTTTGAGACAAGTTCAAGACCACCTTAAATGGAGTAAGGCATCCAATTCTAATTATTCAAGGTTGGTATAATGCTACAGTAAATTGAGTAAGGCATCCAATTTTCTACACAAATATTCAAGATAGGTTTAAGACCACCTTAAATGGAGAAAGGCATCCTATTCTCATTCTTCGAGATTGGTCTAAGGCCACTTTAAATTAAGTAAGGCATCTAATTCTCTACATAAATCTTTGAGATAGGGTTAAGACCACCTTAAATGTAGTAAGGCATTCTATTTTCATTCTTCGAGATCGGTCTAAGGCCACCTTAAATGGAGTAAGGCATCTAATTCACTACACAAATCATTGAGATAAATTTACGACCATCTTAAATGGAATAAGGCATTATATTCTTCTTCTTCGAGATCGATCTAAGGCCACCTTAAATGGAGTAAGACACCCAATTCTCAACACAAATCTTCGAGATAGGTTTAAGACCACCTTAAATGGAGTAAGGCATCCTATTCTAATTCTTTGATATCGGTTTAAGGCCACCTTAAATTAAGTAAGGTATCCAATTCTCTACACAAATCCTCATTATAGGGTTAAAACCTCCTTAAATGGAGTAAGGCATCCTATTCTCATTCTTTGAGATCGGTCTAAGGCCACCTTATATGGAGTAAGGCATCTGATTCGCTGCACAAATCTTCAAGATATGTTTAATACCACCTTAAATTGAGTAAGTCATCCTATTCTCATTCTTCGAGATTGGTCTAAGGCGACCTTAAATGGATTCAGACATCCAATTCTCTACACAAATCTTGAAGATAGATTTAAAACCCTTATAAATTGAGTAAGGCATCCTATTCTCGTTCTTCAAGATGGATCTAAGGGCACCTTAAATGGAGAAAGTCATCCAATTATGTACACAAATCTTTGAGATAGGTTTAAGACCACCTTAAATGGAGTAAGGCATCCTATTTTCAATCATCGAGATCTGTCTAAGGCCACATTAAATGAGTATGACATCTGATTCTCTACACAAATCTTCTAGATAGGTTTAAGAATAATTTAAATGGAGTAAGGCATCCTATTCTCATTCTTCGAGATCAATCTACGACCACCTTAATAGGAGTAAAGCATCCGATTCTCTACACAAATCTTTGAGAAAGGATTAAGACCATCTTAGATGTGGTAAGACATCCTATTCTCATTCTTTGAGATCGGTCTAAGTCCACCTTAAAAGAAGTAAGGCACCCGATTCTCTACACAAATCTTCGAGATAGGTTTAAGGTCACCTTAAGTGGAGTAAGGTGTCTAATTCTCATTCTTCAATATCGGTTGACAACGGCTTTATATATGCTTAAAAATATAAGAAATTGATACTATGGCTAGAAGATTTAAGTCCCGGCAACGGCGCCAAAAGCTTGACAATGATTATAGATTTGATAAAAATGTGTATAAAATATTCAATAATTGTAAAGTCACACTTATCAACGTAAGTATACGTATTGCTCAAGTAATACAGAGATCTAATGGAGTCTTGGATATCGATCCCACAGGGAGTAATACTAGAGGCTACTAACTAGGACTTAAAAAATCAATACTTAATCACAATAATGCAGTTCAAATTGCTTATTTGTCAATAATAGTCAATTGAAATAAATATGTAATTTTAACAAACTCTTAATTAACTAATTCTACTAATAAAGTTTCTAATGTGAAGTTCAATATATAAGAAAACATCCTTCTCCTTGTCAAGAAATTAAAGTGAATGGATAAAGTGAATTAGTTCAAATTGTATTGTGCCAAATAGTAGCATTTCTATTCTTTACCATTTGGTCCAGGCATAAAGAACATTGACTAATCCTATGCTTGGTTACTGAATCTGTGGCTAGGCTATGAGGATACCGGCTCTAATTTTAGAGCTCCCATGTTCCCCTCGCCTGAGGGCTAACATTTACACTTCAGCACCCAAACGATAGGACTGAATTGAGGATTTTAGTTTGTCACTCTAAAATATCCAATTCTACTCCCGATAATNTTTCTTCTTTAAAATTCCTCTCAAGCCAGTCCTTGAAAATGAAACAGCCCTCTATTGTATGTCCCAACATCTGGTGGTAGAGGTAGAAATTGGGATACTCCTTCTTGTAAAATTCTTACGGCCACCTTGGTTATGGTAATCTGAACTTGAGCTTCTTCGTTAAATTTCTGAACATCATTGGCACAAGNCTTTGGTCATTTAAGATGTAATTAACTATAGGGGCTTGCCATTATAGGAAGCATGTCCGAACCCAGCTTAAAATAAACCATATTTAATCCATTATATTAAATAGGGGAACTTGTTGGCAAATACAAATGTTTCGCAGACCAGACGGATGTCATACTTTTTCAGTTTATTTGATCGAGCCTTATCCTCAAGTCTTGTGTTTATCCTTTGGAATAGATATAGGGTTTGAGGTAAAGTGCTCTTCTATTTAAACTATGAAAAATATGGGGTCAGTTTGATTTCATATTTTTATAAACTTAAAGTCCATTCGAAGCGGGCGACAAGATTTCGATTCCGGTGACCGATAGTTTCTTACGGGCAACTCCCCACCAACATGAAATAACACCGACAGCTTCTGACGACTTCGCTAGGGACAAGTTTTTCTCTCCATTCAAATCAAGAAATATTCTTNTGGTCATTTAAGATGTAATTAACTATAGGGGCTTGCCCTTATAAGAAGCATGTCCGAACCCAGCTTAATATACATCCTATTTAATCTTTTATTATAAATAGGGGAACGTGTAGGGAATTAAAAAGGTTTCGCAGACCAAATGGATGTCATACTTTCTTTAGTTTATTTAATCGAGCCTCATCCTCAAGTCTTGTGTCTATCCTTCGGGATAGATACAGGATTTGAGGTACAGTGCTCTTCCATTTTAAACTATGAAAAATATGAGGTCAGTTTCATTTCATACTTAAACATCCTTCCAAAGCAGGCGACAAGATTTGGATTCCGGCGATCGACAGCTTCGTACGGGCAACTCCCCTCCAACCCAGAAATAACGTCGACACCTTCTGGCGACTCTGCTGGGGGCAAGTTTCATTTCATACTTTTCTTTAGTTTCTTCCATTTTAAACCATGTCCCTCTTGGACCAGATTACACTTCTTCCTTTAGCATACTTTACCCATTTGTATCTTGAGAAAGTACAGCTAACTCTTTGAAATTCAGGACAAGTTATTTAACCATCTTTAAATAGAGAGCTTCAGAAGGCCATTAAGGACTCTTTAAATTTTTATGTGGGGTCGGACCCCCAATAGGTGTGTCGGTGGACTAATTCTACCTGGGCATTTTCTGCCACTAATTGGGTCTCGCACTGGTTCCTAAAATTTTTCACATCTCCCTTCCAAATTTGATTTGCTACTTCGCAAATTAAACCAAATCATGTTGTGCTGCGTGCACTTTGAAATATTAATTAAATTTTACACCTTTTTGAACAAAGATGTTAAAATTACCTGTAAATTAAGACCACCAGTCTACAGATTAACCTCTATTTTCAGTGCTTGCACTAAAGATTACAAGGTTTTTGGTCATATAGCTAACCCTAAAACTTTCTATTTTAAAGCCCGCTGCAATGGCCTACCAAACGCTGACCTTTTCCTGCAATCTGCCAACGGACCGCATCACCCATAACGTCGCTCCCACCATCAAGTTCAGAGCTGGATCTAAAGACCTTGAGGTTATCCTTGGGAAATCCCCGTTCGTGGTTATGAAGATTGCTGCTCCGGAAGTTCCAGATTCGTCTGCAGAGTTCAGTTTGAACTACTCTCAAGACTTTCCTACTTACAAGAAAGCTAAAGCTACTGCCATCAAGCCTGCTATCCCTACTACTGCTAAGGGAAAAGAAGTGATGGTCATTGAAGATCCAACTGAAGGATTAACAGTTCTACCACCTGTGCTTGAGATCGGGTCAAGCTCAAGGACTGTACCACTGACCTGAACTCAAAGGAGGAACCGCAATAGAAGAGTTCAGAGGGCCATCAAAGCCCAGACTCCTAAAAACACATCCGTTGAGGGGGAGCCTCATCGAATTGAAAAGGTGTTACCAGAAATTTATCCACTCCTACGAGGGATTAGATTACATCCTCTGACAATCACTAATGGAAGTATCCGGAAGATTGTTGTCGCATTACCATCACTTCATGGACATGGTGAGGAGGGAAAGAAGTTTACTCCTATCACCCGAGTTAGCACAGTATTCAAAAGGTTTGCTACTAAAGAAGGATGTTCTGTTAGTGAATTACTTAAACAAGTGGGACATGTAATTTCCCCTCATATGAAAAATGAAATTTTGAAGGATGTTAAGTCCGCTAGAAAATCTCATAAGTCAACTATAAAGTCACCTACCCGTGTTCCCGTCTGGCTCCTTTTGAGAAATCGAGTTGATACTGCTATAGTCACCACCGACCATACCATCACCAGGATCATTGGTCACCGACCGATTAAGTCAAGACTGGGTCCGAGGAGATTACCCTTCATTCCTACAATCACGGAAAGAAAGACAAGATGATTACCTGACACTGTAGCCCGTCTACACCACGGGGAGCATACCTTCCCTCAACATACAAATGTCTCTACTAAGACGTCCCGTCCTGAGGCGTCATCATTGAAGAAGAAGAGGGTATAGGTACCCAAGGTCGCTGCATCGATACAGTTCAATGAGCCTACAGAACAAGAAGTAAAACCAGTGCCTAAAATATCTGAAATCGTCGCGATAATAGCCAGCGAGATGGAGTAACAACTAGAGGATGTCCATCAAGGTGCTCCAGATCTTAAAGCAATCAAGGAATCAATAATTGAGGAAAATGTTGAGAAACTCGGGATCGAGATTTCTAAGTTAGCTCGAGAGCATGGAGTTTCTGTCAATAGTAATAATGAAGATTTTGATTACGGTGATTACTTGGAGGAGGATTTCATGGATGCCCATGTAATCAAAATCAGAGCTACCACATCTACGCACGAGGCTCAAACTCACACCGAAGAGAACATCATAGGGCTATCTTCCTAAGGGATGAGCAAGTTGTTCTACTGGAGAAAAGAATAGAAGAGATGACTGCAGCTATGACCGCCATGGCCACCATTCAGGGANAGGTCTACCCCTTGAAATCAATGCACCACCCTTAGATTGGGCTAAGGCCTCCCGAACTTGTTGTTCAACCATTTGTTTTATATCCTTCTTCAATATTGTACTTGGTGAGAAATCCTTCTTTTGCTGATCCACTTTGTTGGCTTAGGAACCTTCTCTCCTTTCATCGATAAAGTGAATTATTTCCAGCTGGTTGAATCTTGGAGAAGCTAACTGTTGTGACTATGAGTGTCTATGAACTATGCCATGGCGGCGAACATCTCCTCCATTTTCTTTTCCATTTGATTAATTTGCTTATTTCTTAGTAGAACATCCCTGCACAAATCATTCATGGCATTCCCTTCAATAAGAGGTTGGGCATCGCGTGTAGATGTGGCGGCTCTAGTCTTGATGACATAATATCCATAAAATCCTCATTCAGAAAATTGTTAAAATCAAAATCTATCATCAACATCAATGGCTACTCCATGCTCTTTGGCCAACTAAAAAATCTCAGCCCTGAGCTTTTAACTTTCACTTCAATCGTCGCTTCCTGGATCATCTTATGATATAGAGGATTTTTCTGAGCATCCTCCACTTGTTCATCAAACTTGGCAGCGACAGCTACAACAATGTCTGATACTTCAGACCTTTGCTTCATCCCACAATTTTTTCCTATGGGCTCATTAAAACATATTGGTATGACGACCTTAGGTACCCATACCTTCTTCTTCGACGGTGATTTCTTGAGATGGGGCGTCTAAATGGAGGCATCGGTGTGTTGGAGAGAAGCATGTTCCCCGCGGTGTGGACCTAATATAGTATCAGGTAACTTCTTTATCTTCTCCTACTTTGGGGCACTCTTACAAGCAACAATTGTCGGTATCCTTGAACCCAAAACATGACTTGACCGGTCGACGTCCTGCATACCTTGGAGTAACAGTGGTAACAAAATTAATGGTAGTGACGGTAGTATCAACTCGACTCCACAGACAGAATTTGATGGGAATATGGCTGACAAAACTTCAGTTGATTTCTGAGACTGTTGGGTAGAACTGATATCCCTCAAAATCTTTTTCTTCATTTTAGGGGACACTGCACATCCCACTTTCTTAAGTAGTTCAACAACTGATCATCCTTCTTTAGCAGGCAATCTCTAGAATACTGTACCGACTTCAGTAATAGGAGTGGGCTTCTCCCTCTCCTCACTATTACCATGAAAAGATGGTAAGGTAACAACAATCTTTTGAATATTTTCATATCCATTTGTATTTATCAATGGGTGAATCCTACTGCCTCACAGAAGTGGAGAAGTCTCTAGTAATCCGAGTCGCTCCTCGTGAGGAAACTCATCAACATATATCTTACTGAGAATTTGTGCTTTATTAGCCTTCTGAGCCCTTCGACTGTGGTTCCGTCTTAGAGGCTCGATCTAACAACACAGACTTTGAACTTGATCCAATTTCAAATACCGATAGTGGGACGGTAAATCCTCTAGTTGTATCTCTGACAATCATGACCTCCTTTTCTTTGGCAAAGAAGGGGACAAAAAAATTGACAGGTGTCGGGGTAGTAGTAACATTCACCTTGTTGCAAGAAGTGAAATCTTGGGGACATTTCAGGTTAAATTCAGTGGAAGGCTCATGAACTTTCATAGCAATAACTTTCATTATGATGAATGGGGCTTTTTTTGGGGAACAACTTCAAGTTCATCAAATCTAGTTCCAAACATGATGGTGGGATAAACATTGCGAGCATTGTGGTTAGTTAGCTGGTTACAGGAGAAAGAGAGCGTTGGGAATGTCATTGCAACAGCTTAAAAAAAAAGCTTTCAATTAGTTATTCAGCCAATACCTTATAATTCTAGTGTGAATAGTAAAAGTTGACAAAGGCCGCTTTATAGACTGGGCAAATCTTTATTTAATTTTTAGCTTGTGAAGATTTTAAAGCATAATAAAAAAATAATGTAAAAGTTGGAGAATTTAATTAATTAAATAAGAAAGGTTAAAGAGTATGCGCAACATGACACAATTCGATTTAATTTGCAAAGTAGCAAACCAAACTCAAAAGGAAACGAAGAGGAAGGTGAAGTTTAGGACCAAGTGCAGGATCAACTTTACAACACACAGTGCTAAGGTGAAACTAATCCACCAACGCACCTATTGGGGGTTTGACCCCACACAAAAGATAAAGGTCCTAATGAACTTCTGAATGTCTCTATTCAAAGGTGATTAACCAGATGGTCCTAAAGTCCAAAAGAGTTGACCATACTTACGGTCATTTGATCCATAAGGGACATGAACACATTACTGATGTATGAAGACAATATTCCCTGATTTAAATGGAGATAGAAACTCTTTCCCAAGTGATTTGCCAAAAGTTATTAGTCGCCAAATTGGAAGTTGTCAGTTACTAGAGTGGATATCCCGATGTCCGAATTAATTTAATTTACGTATATATAATTTGGGAAAAGTCGCATTTTAGATTTTAATAATACAAGACCAAACTGATCTCATATCCTCAACAGTTTAAATAAACAAGCCTAATACTGCAAACAATGCATCTATCCCAAAGGGTAGACACACTACTTACTAGTAAGGATCGATTAAGAAAACTAAAGAATTTATGATATCCATTTAAGTCAGCAAAAAATCATTTTTATGTTGAACAAAAAGTTCCCCTATTTAATACAAAAAATTAAATAGGGTTTTTATTAAGCTGGGTTATTTAAAGTTTCTTATAAGGGCAAGCCCATATATTTAATTACATCTTAGATCACCGAAGTCACCTAAGAAAACTCCCGATAAGAATCAAGGGATATTGTCTTCAAGTATTCACAGGGATAAGACTTTTTAAAAGATCGGACAAAGAGGTGTGAAAGGGGAATGACTCAAATTTAGAATATTTATTTTGGAATCAGAGGAGAAGATCAAAGGGATGTCATGGATCCTGAGGAAAACCTCGGTGACTTCCTAAGCTACCCTATGGTTCAGCTTCAATTTTGAGAAGGAATTTAGTGATTCATCCTACCAATTTTATTGATTAGGGCTTAAATTTATGTGAGATAGTCGTAAAAATATCCCGGAATATGTGAGGATTTAGGTCATGAAGAACGACAACCTCATAATCCTAAAAAATGTTAGGGCTTAAATTGTGTAGCAGAGTCATACAAAGGCCTAAATAAAAAGTTAAGGATTTATGTCACACTAGGCAGACAACCTCAAAGTCCTATAGCTTGTTTTTTAATTCTAAGGAAAGATATACTGTTGTAGATTGTTATTGTAGGAAACTGCCCACAAAGTTAGCTCTAGGCTCCTTAGAGAAGTAGCAGTCCTAAAGTCTAAGGTTTAAATGTTTAAATGACTAGTTTAAACTTCAATCAAGGGAGGTTAAAGTTGATTAGAGCGACACCAGTTAGGATACTACGGTTCCCTCATTCCAGTAGCTTAAACAAGTTTTCTAAACTAGGGAGATCTCATTAGGAACCGCGGGTTACCTCCTCCGAGGGACTCCCGCAAATTAAAAAGAACGTTTTAAGTTTCGAGAAATTTCAAAGAATTTATGGTTACCTTTGAAATAATTATTTTAGATTTTTAAAAATGTTGATTAAATTTTGAAAATGGTTTTGCTTTTGCAAGTAAAGTAAGGTGCACACCCAACCATTTATGATATTTGGAACCAAAAGTAAATTGCAGTAAGTAAAATGACAGAAATTAAATAACAGTGTAAGAGCATACTTGTCATCTTCTCATCATTCTCGCTGAAAGATTAGCTTCTTATTACAAGTATTTAATTTTGTAGAATTTCAAAAAATTACAAAAGTAGATGAAGGTGTATCTAAGAGACTCTAAATTATGACTTATTGAGTCCTGAAAGATCTTAGTGGATGATTTTGGAAAAAAATATAACAGGTTCAATTTGTCCTTCAAAATATCCAAGAGATTTCAAAGTGTTTGGGGAATAACTCTGAACTGCTTTAAGGATCTCTTGAAACTTTTGAGTTCATTTTGAACTTATCATATTGTTCTATTAATCATCCCAGGTCAAATTAAAACTACCCCACTACTTGGTGAATCATGGTAATTTAATCATCATGAGGATAGGGTACTGAATTAATCAGTTGCTATTTTACTTAAGAGTTATGTGGGTTAATGCTCCTAAGGCAGGTTCTAGTCACTAAAAATTCTATATCGATCACTAAAGTTGGACTTATAGTGCTTAGAAGTGTCTATCACTAAGCATATTATCCTTTTTCTAAATAGCATTAGATGAGTTTAAATATAAAGACTCTCACTACCAAGCCCTTAACAACTTCAATGGGAAAAAGAATAGCAAAGGTTAGAATTTTAGTTTAGGTGGTGTGTATCGTGATTAAAAGATCAGATCATCATCAATTGTGGAATTAACATAAGTGAAATATCATCTCCCTAACTTAAGCCCATCACTTGAGAATCATTTGACTTTGATTAACTTCCAAATCTTGATAATTTAACAAATTATAATTTTATTCTCATCATGTAAATGTGGCAAATTGGTTTCTACCTTTTAGCCCATTATGTTTCAATCATCCAAACATATTTATTAGGATCAAAATTACGCTTTTTTCTTTTGGTTAATCCTAAATTTTTATTAGGGCACAAAAATCTAAAATTACGGCTTTACCCTTGGGGCTCTCCACCTCATAAATCATTAAGCATAACTCAAGTCATTTTAAAATTTTTAGCTTACCCTAGCTATAGAGTAATTGAAGCATTAGAGGAGAAAATGTGGTTTTCAAGTTTTAGTTTAATTGAAATGACCATTTTAATATAGGAAATAACAACTTCAAAATTGATTTATTTAATCAATCAAAATAATTTTTTTGGTTTATGGAAAAATTAGTAGAGGTTCCTGACCAAAAGAAAATATGTTGAGAATTTTATACCTATTTTACACTGATTTTGATGAAATTGCACTTTAAAGAAATGTATTTTTGATGTTTTGTTGCAGGTATGTTGAATTATGGTAATTGGGCAAAAAAGATGCAAAATGGAGCAAATTTGGAGCAAAAAGGACCGAAATATGAAGATTTGATCTTGGGCGCCGATGGCGAGTTTTTCCCGAGAGTCCAAAATTACATATTCTAGAAGGCCGTCGATGGTGCCATTGAGGTTGCCGATGGCGAGCACTTCAGTTCTCTCAACAGATGCATTGAATGTGGACAATTTTTTAAGAGACGCTTGGGCAACTCTTGAAAACTCTTCTACAACTTTAAAAGAAACATTTGGAGGCCAAAAAAGGGGTGTCCAAGGGTGTCCACTAAGTCTTTGTTGTTTGTGGTGCCCATTAGAGTGTAGAGAGTGGTTAATATTGTGAGGAATTCTTTGAGAGATTGTAAGAATGGAAGGAAAGTGAGAGATTTCTTCCTTCTTTCCGCTTCAAAGGAGAATTCTGTGCGCTATAAAGAAAGGAAGAGATTCAGAGGAACTTTGAGGAGTTTGCTTGGGAGGAATTAGAGATAAGTTGTATTTACTTATTAAATTTTGTATGACTTTGCTTTTATATATAAATTTCAAGTTTTGTCATATCTTCTCCAGGAGCTCTCAGTAGTTTTACAAATTAAAGTGATACAATTACAGTGGAAAAGAATTGGAAACAAGAGTGCAGAAAGAAACAAAAACTGAAAAAGAGAAAGTGGATACAAAAAAAGAAAAAGATCATGAATACCTAGATTTAGAATATCAACTTACACCAATGAAAATTATTGTGGAGAAACCTCCACCACGGTTTCCTCAAATATTTAAGCAACACAAAAAGGATAAACAATTTTCCAAGTTTATAGAAATTCTTAAGAAATTAACAATAAATATTCCTTTCCAATTTTCCAAATTTTTAGAAATTCTTAAGAAGTTAACAGTGAATATTCCCTTCGTAGAGGCCTTAAAGCAAATGCCCAATTATGTGAAGTTTATGAAAGATATTTTGAACAAGAAAAGGAAGTTTTCTGATAATGAGACTGTTGCACTTATCAAAAAGTGTAGTGCAATTATTCAGAAAAAGCTTCGTGAAAAATTAAAAGAACCAGGTAGTTTCACTATGCCATGTGCTATCGGTGAAAGATTTTATGGAAGAGCTTTATGTGATTTGGGAGCCAGCATTAATCTTATGCCTGTATCAATTTTCAAAAGATTAGGATTAGTATAAGTCTCACTTACTTCTGTAACTCTTTAGTTAGCGGATCGTTCAGTTACTTATGCTAAGGGAGTTATAGAAGATGTGTTAGTAAAAGTTAAGAAATTTATCTTTCCTGTGGATTTTATTATTTTAGATATGGAGGAAGATAAATAAATACCTATAATTTTAGGGAGATAATTTTTAGCTACTGGAAGAGCTATAATAGATGTTCAAAAGGGAGAATTAACAATGAGAGTTAACGATCAAGAAGTGACTTTTAACATTGCAAAATCTATGAAATACCCTGCTGTTGAAAGAGATAATGAATGTTTTCGCATGAAAATTAGTGAACATCTATTGAACGAGCAGTTTAAAGAATATTTTGAAGAGAAAAAAGATTTTGAAGACAAAGATGAAGTTATATTGGACAAAATAGAAAATGAAGAATTAGATTATGTTCAGGAAAGATTTGAGATGTTTAATATTATAGGAAATGCTGATAAGAATCTAGTTCCGTCAATTATAAAACCACCTAAACTTGAGTTGAAAACATTGACTAACCACTTGAAGTATGTGTTTTTGGGAAACTCATCTAAATTATTTGTTATTACCAAGCCACTTGAAGTATGTGTTTTTAGGAGACTCATCTACATTACCTGTTATTATATCTTTTCCTAGCCACTTGAAGTATGTATTTTTAGGAGACTCATCTACATTACCTATTATTATATCTTCTGCCTAGTCACTTGAAGTATGTATTTTTAGGAGACTCATTTACATTACATGTTATTATATCTTCATTTGAAGTATGTACTTTTGGGAGACTCATCTACATTACCTGTTATTATATCTTAAGAATTAAAAGAAGAAGTATGTATTTTTACGAGACTCATCTACATTACCCGTTATTATATCTTCAGAATTAAATGATTAAGAGCAAAGACTTTTAGATACATTAAAAAGATATAAGAAAGCTTTTGGTTGGACCTTAGCTGGTATTAAAGGAATCAGTCCTTCAATCTGTATGCACAAAATTATACTGGATGAACAATATAAACCAAGAGTTGACCCACAAAGAGATTAAACGATGATGAAAGAAGTAGTCAAGAAGGAAATTTTGAAATGGTTGGACACTGGAATTATATATCCTAGTTCAGACAGTGCTTGGGTAAGTCCAATTCATTATGTTTCTAAGAAAGGAGGGGTGACTGCTAAAGCACAAGAGAATAATGAATTAATACATATCAGACAAGTTAATGGGTGGCGTATTTGCAGTGATTATAGAAAATTAAACACTACCACTAGAAAAGATCACTTCCCTTTACCATTTTTAGACCATATAGTGGATAAACTTGTTGGGCACAAATTTTTTTGTTTTTTAGATGGATATACCGGCTACCATCAAATTCCTAATGCTTTTGAGGATCAACAAAAGACAACATTTACTAGTCCTTTGGGAACTTTTGTTTTTTGAAGAATGCCTTTCGAATTATGTAATGCACGTGCAACATTCTAGAGATGTATTATGTTTATAATTAGTAAGTTAATTGATGATGGAATAGAAGTGTTTATGGATGATTTCTATGTATTTGGAACATCACTTGACACATGCTTAAATTATGTTGAAAAAGTTTTGGAGTTATGTGAAAGAACTAATTTAGTTCTAAATTGGGAGAAATGTCAATTTATGGTTGCAGGAGGAATTGTGTTAGGGCATAAAATTTTGGAAAATGGTATGGAAGTAGACCCTGCGNATTTGGAACATCATTTGACGCATGCTTAAATTATCTTGAAAAATTTTTAGAGTTATGCGAAAGAACTAATTTTGTTCTGAATTGGAAGAAATGTCAATTTATAATTTCAGGAGNGAGCTGGCTTTGTTGATTAATGCAGATCTATCTGATCTGCCTTATATTAGATGGGGGGTGTCAACTGTTGAAACTTCTAATCATAATGCGTAGGGAGGGCTCTTGTTATATTTAAATTAACACCTCCTACTAATGTAAGAGGGGTTAGAAGTTTTCTTAGACATGTTGGTTTTTACAGGATATATTAAAGATTTTTCAAAAATTACCAAACCTCTATGCCAACTTTTAGAAAAGGACAAGAAGTTTGAGTTTATTGAAGATGGNAAAGATTTTTCAAAAATTACCAAACCTCTATGCCAACTTTTAGAAAAGGACAAGAAATTTGAGTTCACTGAAAACTGTATAATTGCCTTTGAGTTATTAAAAAAAAAGCTAATCACAGCCCCTATAATAGTTTCACATAACTGNAGATGGTTTAAATGTCTTTGAGTTATTAAAAGAAAAGCTAATCACAACCCTTATAATAGTTTCACCTAACTGGGAGAAACCATTCAAATTGATGTGTGATGCTAGTGATTATGTTATTAGAGTTGTTCTTGGACAAATGTATAATAAGATTTTTAAAGTTATATACTACGCTAGTAAAACTTTTAACGATGCTTAAATTAACTATATTGTTACTGAAAAAGAGTTNATTCAGAGGCATTTCATTTCTTCTAGATATATTGCCTACTCGTTGACATTGATCACAAGTTTTTAAGTATCTGTAAATATCTCTAAGGATAGTAGGCCAATAAAATCCAGCTTGTAAAATCTTATAAGCAGTTTTATCAATCCCAAAATATCCTTCAAATTCAGAATCATGACATGTCTAAATGATTAGATCAGNGACTAAATGTGTTGTGCACACTGATCACTCTGCTATTAAATATCTGATGCAAAAGAAGGATGCGAAACTAAGGTTAATTAGATGGATACTTTTGATGCAAGAATTTGATTTTGTGGTTATTGATAGAAATGGAACTGATAATCAAATTGCTGATCATTTGTTGAGATTAGAATATCATGAATTATCTGACACCAATAATGAAATTACAGATAGTTTCCCTGATGAACAAATCTATAATATTAATGAGTGNATAATTAACAATATCAGCATACCATGGTATTTTCCACTCATTAATATTGTAAAGTTGTTCATTAGGGAAACTGTCTATAATTTCATTGTCAGTGTCAAATAATTCATGTTTTTTAATCTCGACAAATAATCAGCAATTTGATTATCAGATCCCTTTCTATCAATAACCACAAAATTAAATTCTTGCATCATAAGTATCAATCTAATTAGCCTNAGATCCTTACATTGTTTATATAAATAAGGCTCATCCCAAAAATATGCTTTCGCATCATGAATGGATTTTATTTTTTGTTGCAGTGTCAGCATAGGTGACAAAATATCACTTACAATATAATTAACAATATCAGCATACCATGGTATTTTCCACTCATTAATATTGTAAAGTTGTTCATTAGGGAAACTGTCTATAATTTCATTGTCAGTGTCAAATAATTCATGTTTTTTAATCTCGACAAATAATCAGCAATTTGATTATCAGATCCCTTTCTATCAATAACCACAAAATTAAATTCTTGCATCATAAGTATCAATCTAATTAGCCTTGGTTTGACATCCTTCTTTTGCATCAGATATTTAATAACAGAGTGATCAGTGTGCACAACACATTTAGCTCCAATTAAACAAGATCTAAATTTGTCTAAAGCATGTAAAATGACCTGTAACTCTTTTTCAGTAACAATATAGTTAATTTGTGCATCATTAAGAGTTTTACTAGCGTAGTATATAACCTTAAAAATCTTTTCATACATTTGTCTAAGAATAACTCCAATAGTATAATCACTANGGAGGGGGGGGGGTGGGGCGCTCCTTCAACTCAACATCTACAGGATATCATTCTCACTCGGCTCTATAGATAATATAATTTATGACTTGGTATTTGAGTATGTTGCTTCTTGACACCCTTTATTGGAGGCTATGAACTCCTCAATGGAACTGTAGTGATCCAAGTGGAGGACATTGCATGTCAGGAACTCCAGTAATGCTGCTCTTGTTGATGTTTGTACAGGAATCTCAATGTTTCACATCGAGCAACCTCTATAACGTCCATAAAAAATTGTTGGTTGTGCACCAAACTTTGACTCATCCGCCCTAGCAGGCGGACTAGAAGAGGTCTCTCTCATGTGGGGATAATAAATTTTCCACTCAAGTATCAAGGAGAGTGTATTTTCTGCCTCTTTGACACGTCTCTTTTCCTTACGTAAGAATAGCGTTACTACATTGAGTTCTTCTGAGTGGTGCTCTCGCATTCTTTCTTCATCAGCGCTGATTAAAGTCACCATTGGTGCAGTTATCATGGACGACAAATGGCTAGTCACTTCCATTAGATTTTGTTGTGTTATCACTTTTTTCCTCTTCAGCAAGAAGTGTTCTTTAGCACTAATCCTTATCAATGACGGTAGTCCTTATTTCTCTTGCAACTGACTATGTCCACCTCATAGTTCATGTTGACCTAACTGAAGTCTAAGTCTACGATGCCACTCTGAGCTGCCCTTTCTTTGTTCAGTTCGAGATTCAAGCCGTCCCTACAGGTGCAAATCAGCTTTCGTCCCAACATTCTTCTATAGAAGATAGAAAAACATCAGTGCATTGAAATTCAGCATGAATAAGAATAAAAAAACAAAGCATTTATTAAAAAAAATTTATTTAAACATGTGCAAATTTTATTTATTAAATTTAAATTATTTTAATTAAATTTCAAAATCAGAAACCAAAGATGGGAAATAAAGTGAGCAAATTCCAAAATTTTCATTTTATTGAGGTTAATTTTATTACAAAATTTTGGACCCAGGCACAAACACTTGACCAAATAAATAATCTCGGAACAATCAAAATTTTAAAAGGTTGATTTCAAGCAACATCATTTCAGGTAATATGTTTTCAAATAGCGGTCATTAACCGACAACATAGGTCTTTCACCTCAAAAATTCACCAGCAGGTTAGATTATCCCTAGAGAACAAAAATGTGGTCACTAAATTTGAATGCCCTCGGGCAGACCAGTTTGTTATGAGCTTGCACCATCCTCGCTTGGTAGAGCTCCAAATGTTGTTGTGCTTCTAGTTGTTTTTCCTTGAGACTTTCCAATTCTTCAAGTTTGAATTTTTTACTTATTTTATTGTGATTTGATTGGCGATGAAGACTCTAAGAGATGGCGTTTGGATTTCTAGCGGTAGTACTGCCTCAAACCCATACACAAGTGCGTACGGTGTACATTGAATGGGAGTTCTGAATGCTGTGTTGTAGGCCCAAAAATCTTCTAATAATTTATTATGCCACTCTCATTAGTTTTCATCTAATATATTTTTCAAAATTTGCATGAGTGTTTTGTTGAAGGCCTCAGCCAGTCTGTTTGCCCTAGGATAGTAAATTGTAGAGTAGCTCTAGTCTATCCCATGACATTTGACAAAGTTGTTGACCTTTGTGCTCTTGAAAGTTGTTCCATTATCAGAAATCACTCTGCGTGGTACACTAAAATGGTAGACAAACTTACTCTTGAAAAATTACAGAGTTGTGTTGTAACCCTCGTAACGACATTGCCTCTGTCCACATAGAGAAATAATCCATAGTGGCAAGAATAATTTTATGTCCCTTAGAGGATGAAAGGTCTATCAAACCTATTATGTCCGCGCCTGCGCCTCAACACTCGAATGACTATGAGGCAATAGTTGGTTGTAACACATTTGGAGGCTGGTGTAAGACCACCCCATGCACTTGGCTCTAGCTGTATCCATGCAATAGAATATATCATTGCTGGCCAATAATACCAGAGTCTATTGATCTTTATTTTCATTTTTGTCCCTGACTGGTGAGCACCACACAATCTGACAAGTACTTCTTTGATGATATTTTGTGCTTTGACTCTAACTAGACATCACAACCACATTTGATCGAACGATCTTCTGTAGAGGACATCATCCACTATAACATTTGACATAACTTTTCTCGTGATGTGATGTGCCTCATATTTTTCCTCTGGCAGCTTTCTAGTTTGTAAATATTCCATTAATGACTTACAACAATCTTTGTTAATGTCAGCAACTGTAATCATCATTCCTTCTTTTTTTCTGAGCTTGTGTAGATTATCGAGGTTGATCAGAAAAAACTCGTCATCCTTGTACTGTAATACTAATGAAATTTTTTTAGTGGAAATGCTAGTTTCTTGGCAAGTTTAGCTAGAGTGTCGGCATGGGCATTATCTCCTCGTGAAATCTGGTATAGTGTCACATTAAGGATTTTCTCTAACAGCTTCATTGTGTACCAATGGTTTTCTGCTAGCCTTGGCTAAAAAATCTTACATTGTCCGACAACTTATTGGATGACGAGGTGAGAGTCACCATAGACGGCAATATCTAATATGTTCATCAAGAATGCCAACTCCAACCCGGTGAACAATGCTTCATATTCTGCTTTGATATTTGTAAAAGGCTCCGTCACGTGGTAGGAGAATCTTATCATACCCTGATCTGGCGTGATGAAAATCAGCCCAATTCCTGCTTTGCCTGGTATAACCATTTCTGATCCTTTGTCCTTCTTGGCTGATAAAGCTACATCGAAGTACATTTCCCAACATCTGACACTTGATGGTTGTATTTGTATTATCTTCTCATCTGGTCATTCATCGTTGAGTGGGGACCTAGCTGAAAGATGGTGTACTGCGAGAAAATCTGCTAAAATTTGTCCCTTGATAGCGTGGAGGGGAATAAAAGTTATATGAAATTGAAATAAATTCATTAATCATCTTATTTAAAGTTCTGAAAGTTTTGGTCGGGTCACCAATTATTGTAATGGATGAACTTTTTAAATAAGGGTAATCTTATGAGAAAGTATGTAAGCCTAAGCTTTTGGGCGCAAAAAATTAAAGCTAGACAATGCTTCTCAATATGCAGACAATTTACCTCCATCAGTATTAGATGAAGATATAAGTAGTAGAGTGTGTTTTCCTTACCCTCATCATTGACCTAAGCTAACAGGGCTCCAAGAGAGTCATCTAAGGCCGCGGTTAAAGTATCAACGGTTTTCCCGGGATAGGGGCTGCCAAAAAATGAGGTGTCATTAAGTATTGCTTGACGTCCTCAAAGGCCCGCTGAATTTTCTCTTCCTAAACAAACTTGACATCCTTTTTAATTAATGCCGAGAAGGGCTAACACCTATATGAGAGGTTAGAAATAAAGCATCTCATATATGCTAATTTTCCTTGAAAGGAATGCAGTTCTTTCAAGGTTTTGGGTGGAGGCATTTTCAAGATAGCTTTAATCTTATCTGGGTCGAACTCAATTTCCCAATGACAAACAATGAATACTAAAAATTTCTTGGAGGTGATGCCGAAGGCACATTTTATGAGATTCATCTTGAGATTATATTGTTGTAATCATTTGAACACGATCCTCAAATCATACAATGGTATATTTTCTGCTTGCTTTTGATGATGAAATCATCCATGTAGCATTCCACTTCGTTTTGAATGAGGTTGTCAAAAATCTTCGTCATTGCTCGTTGATTTGTTGCTCCAAATGTCATCTACGTGTAGCAGAAAATTCCGATCGATGTTCTGAAAGCTGTAAGAGCTGCATCCTCTGGAGCATCTTGATTTGGTTGTATCTTGATGATCCATCTATGAAAGAAAAAATTCTCATGTGTTGATGTGATGTCCACCATCAGTTCTGGTATTGGTAATGGAAACTCATCTTTTGGAAATGCTTTATTTAAATCCCTTAAATCAACGCATTCACTGATTTGTCCATTTTTCTTCTTAACTGGTACATTGTTGGCTAACCATGTGGGGTATTGCTCTTCTCTTACAAAGTTAGTGTCTATTAACTTCTTTATCTCGGTAATTACTTGTTACTCTATCTCGAGGCACATTCTTCATGGAGCTTATTTTATTGGGGTCATATCTTTATCCACCCTGAGTTTGTTAACTGCAACTTCTACTAACAGCCTTGGCATTTCATCAAAGCTCCATGTAAAGCACTCTTTAACTCTAAAAATAACTTTATCAGCTCTATGGATTCTTCCGCATTGAGTATAGAACTTATGAAGGTAAGTCTGGGCTGCTCCTCAGTCCCAAGCTTGATTTATTTCAATTCATCCACTGTTGACTTAATTTCTTCTTCAAATTCTGGTGGGGCATCATCTACCAACTGATATTCGGAGTCATCCTCTACATCAAGGCAATCATCTTCCAATCCGCTAGAAACAACCATACGAAATTCTGAGTCATCGATTGGTCCTATAGTATCCAATCCAAGACCTTCTTTCGAGTTAGGAGTTTGACGTTTAACATTCCAAAATTTTTCAAAATTTTGTTGCTTATTCTTTAACATTTGTTTTGGCACATATCCCTATTGAATTAACGTTTGTACACAAGGAGAAAATTAACAAAAACTTAATTCCATTAATTCATTAGAACCCTCTTCTACATTTACATGATTTTCATAAATAGTAGAAGGGGAACCACAGTAAAACTTGATTGGCTTCAAACCAACACTGCAGACTTTCTTAACCTCTAAACTCTCAACCTTTTTGAGGGTAGATTGGGGTAAGGGACATGGCATGCATATAGTAGTTGATCCAATCATACATCAACTCATATTCACCTTTGTCCACATCTTCCAAAGAAATTTCATATTGTACTTTCTTCTATTTTATCAAAATCATTTCTTCCTTGAAGCTTGCTTTATCAAAACTTTCTTCCATGTTGATGTTGATGGTTGGCTTAGTCTGTTAAAAAATCTTGTTGGTTCTTCCTTGTCCACGTCCCTGGCCTCGATCTCAGGTGTATGGGCTAAAAGAACCTCTACCAGCACGTTGTGAAGGAATTGTAGTAGATCATCAAAGCAAATTTGAATGGAATCTTCTTCTGGTTAAATTCTCTTAACATCATTTTATCGACTGTAAGCTCTTGAGCCTCAATTTCTAAATATGTCAATGTTCGTAGCTCATCAAGTTAAGGGATGCTCTTGGATCTACCAAAACTCTGGATAACAAAAAGCTGCCAATATTAAAAGAGATGTTGACCAGTCAATTATGGTTGGTGGTGCCAATCAACAAGTCTTCATCTGTGAAGTTTATCCTAAGATATTCTTTTAATGAGCAAACTTCATATGAGGATGCGCTGATAAACTGAGCTAAGCAAATCTCAAGGTCAAGAAAGGTTGTAACCAGAGATTCTCTCATTTCCTTTAACAGAATCAGAGCATCGTAGATGCTTAGTTTGGCCGGCAACATCCTAAGATTAGCAAGCACTTTATAATTCACTTTATATAATCCTCCAATCTAAACTTGATTATGTGGTTCTTTGAATGACGGAGGTACAGGAAGCTTTTCCTGAGTGACTATTTTTTTTTGTTATCCATTGGAGCTGACCTTGAGGGTAACCCTTTCTCGCTCCTTAGATTTATTTCTGTGATTTCTTTTTCCTGAGATGTTGTAGGAAAAATATCTACTCTTATTTATCATAGGGTTCCAAATTGATGGCGAGCAGTGCATCGTGGAACTCGAGGACTGATTCCTCACTCTCAGTGCTATCGTAAACAGTATCGTCAACATCTTCTTTGTCCTTATTAATGTGTTCATCGAACTTAAGTACGATTTGAGGATCAATTTGAGAATTAAGACCAAAGTCAGATTGAGCAAATTCAAATACATTATCACTAGAAATATTTAAAACGTAGCCAAAATCATAATCATTATATTTATAATACCCCGGTGGGGCAGAAAGATAACCATACAGAGTCAGGGGTTTGAGGATTTTCTTCCTCGAATTCGAAATAACCAATCTAACAAAGGTAGCCCCTATCCTACCCCCTGCTCTATCGGTCTTCACAACGTCACTCTTTTCTTTCTCTTCTGGTTGCGGTGATTTCTCTAGCAAAATCTCCATCTTGAGCTCAGCAGTTTGTAGACTTTGGACGGCTGTCAGCGCTGAAGTAGTCTGAATCTGATCTAGTATCTTCTTGGATGACTTGCTCCAAATTGTACTCCATCCATATTTTTATAAATACAAATCCATCAGAGTGACTGGCTCGGCCAAAATCATATTCACAGAATCTTATTCAGCTTCTTTCAAATATTCCTTCAGGACTGTTATATTTTCTTCTTTAAAATTCCTCTCAAGCCAGTCCTTGAAAATGAAACAGCCCTCTATTGTATGTCCCAACATCTAGTGGTAGAGGTAGAAATTGGGATACTCCTTGTAAAATTCTTACGGCCACCTTGGTTATGGTAATCTGAACTTGAGCTTCTTCATTAAATTTCTGAACATCATTGGCACAACCTCATCTATGAAAGAATATATCCTCTTCTTTCATTCTGAAAGAGTCAAAACCGTTCTACCCTTTGCTCGGCGTGGTCCTCCCGGAGTGACTCATGGCTAGACTGGCCATACTGTTATGTTCGTTGTTACTGAGTATGCTGTGAAAATTACTAGAAACTTTGATGAGAATTCTCTATTTGTATCTTTGTCGGCTGCATTCTTTTATCAATTATCGCAATTGTCCCAGACTCCTTCTCAAATATTCTGGTCATCTTAAACTTATTTGACTTCTCTTGGGAATCCATGTGTTTATTTTACTTTTGTAGATTGCTGGCTTTGCTTAGCAGCATTTCAAAGGACTTGATGGTGAGTCTCTTAAGCATGAAAGCTACTAGCCCATTGATGCTTTTGAGAGGTTCACATTTCATGCTAAGGTTTTTCCACCTCAAGATGATCCACCAAGGTCTTTTCATAACGAGATCTATAATAAAAACATGATGCTATGCTCCAGCAAATCTTCTTACCAACGACTGCTCTAACTCGGGTAATTGTCTTGATCAATCCATTGGGTAGCTCGACATACCAATCAGATGTGATTCCTAATAGGCTGCTGAAAAACTATCGGAATAGTAAAGCTTCATTACCTCCGGTGTTGCCAAAACCAACTCGAGTAAGTGCTATATGCTGCCTCAGATTTCCGGTCTCGTTGATTTTTTTAAAGTTCAGTGACACAAACCCCTTGGGGTAGGGTATGACATCAAACTCCTCTNGTGGTCCTCCCGGAGTGACTCATGGCTAGACTGGCCATACTGTTATGTTCGTTGTTACTGAGTATGCTGTGACAATTACTAGAAACTTTGATGAGAATTCTCTACTTGTATCTTTATCGGCTGCATTCTTTTATCAATTATTGCAATTGTCCCAGACTCCTTCTCAAATATTCTGGTCATCTTGAACTTATATGACTTATCTTGGGAATCCATGTGTTTATTTTCCTCTTGTAGATTGCTGGCTTTGCTTAGCAGTTTTTCAAAGGACTTGATGGTGAGTGTCTTAAGCATGAAAGCTACTAGCCCATTGATGCTTTTGAGAGGTTCACATTTCATGCTAAGGTTTTTCCACCTCAAGATGATCCACCAAGGTCTTTTCATAACGAGATCTACAATAGAAACATGATGCTATGCTCCAGCAAATCTTCTTAGCAACGACTGCTCTAACTCGGGTAATTGTCTTGATCGATCCATTGGGTAGCTCGACATACCAATCAGATGTGATTCCTGATAGGCTGCTGAAAAACTATCGGAATAGTAAAGCTTCATTAACTCCGGTGTTGCCAAAACCAACTCGAATAAGTGTTATATGCTGCCTCAGATTTCCGGTCCCGTTGAATGTCTTTAAGTTCAGTGACACAAAACCCTTGGGGTAGGGTATGACATCAAACTCCTCCAAGTAAGGTCTACCCCTTGAAATCAATGCACCACCCTTAGATTGGGCTAAGGCCTCCCGAACTTGTTGTTCAACCATCTGTTTTATATCCTTCTTCAATATTGTACTTGGTGAGAAATCCTTCTTTTGTTGATCCACTTTGTTGGCCGAGGAACCTTCTCTCCTTTCATTGATAAAGTCAATTATTTCCAGCTGGTTGAATCTTGGAGATACTAACTGTTGTGACTACGACTGTCCATTAACTATGCCATGGCGGCGGCCATCTCCTCCATTTTCTTTTTCATTTGATTAATTTGCTTATTTCTTAGTAGAACATCCCTAAACAAATCATTCATGGCGTTCCCTTCAATAAGAGGTTGGGCATCGAGTATAGATGTGGCGGCTCTAGTCTTGATGACGTAATATCCATAAAATCCTCATTGAGAAAATTGTTAAAATCAAAATCTATCATCAACATCAATGGCTACTCCATGCTCTTTGGCCAACTAAAAAATCTCAGCCCTGAGCTTTTTAACTTTCACTTCAATCGTCGCTTCCTAGATCATCTTAAGATATAGAGGATTTTTCTGAGCATCCTCCACTTGTTCATCAAACTTGGCAGCGACAGCTACAACAATGTCTGATACTTCAGACCTTTGCTTCATCCCACAATTTTTCCCTATGGGCTCATTAAAACGTATTGGTATGACGACCTTAGGTACCCATACCTTCTTCTTCAACGGTGATGTCTTGAGGTGGGGTGTCTAAACGGAGGCATCGGCGTGTTGGAGAGAAGCATGTTCCCCGCGATGTGGACCTAATATAGTATCAGGTAACTTCTTTATCTTCTCCTTCTTTGGGGCACTCTTACAAGCAACAATTGTCGGTATCCTTGAACCCAAAACATGACTTGACCGGTCGACGTCCTGCATACCTTGGAGTAACGGTGGTAACGAAATCGGTGGTAGTGACAGTAGTATCAACTCGACTCCGCAGACAGAATTTGATGGGAATATGGCTGACAAAACTTCAGTTAATTTTTTAGACTGTTGAGTAGAACTGATCCCTCAAAATCTCTTTCTTCATTTTAGGGGACACTGCACATCCCACTTGCTTAAGTAGTTCAACCACTGATCATCCTTCTTTAGCAGATAATCTCTAAAATACTGTACCGATTTCAGTAATAGGAGTGGGCTTCTCCCTCTCCTCACTATTTCCATAAAAAGATGGTAAGGTAACAACAATCTTTTGAATACTTTCATGTCCATTTGTATTTATCAATGGGTGAATCCAACTGCCTCACAGAAGTGGAGAAGTCTCTAGTAATCCGAGTCGCTCCTCGTGAGGAAACTCATCAACATATATCTTTCTGAGAATTTGTGCTTTATTAGCCTTCTGTGCCCTTCGACTGTGGTTCCGTCTTAGAGGCTCGATATAACAACACAGACTTTGAACTTGATCCAATTTCAAGTACCGACAGTGGGACGGTAAATCCTCTAGTTGTATCTTTGACAATCATGACCTCCTTTTCTTTGGCAGAGAAGAGGACAACAAATTTGACAGGTGTCGGGGTAGGAGTGGCATTCACCATGTTGCAAGAAGTGAAATCTCGGGGACATTTCAGGTTCAATTCAATGGAAGGCTCATGAACTTCCATAGCGATAACTTTCATTATGATGAATGGGGCTTTTTTTGGGGAACAGCTTCAAGTTCATCAAATCTAGTTCCAAACATGATGGTGGGATAAACATTGCGAGCATTGTGGCTAGTTAGCAGGTTGCAAGAGAAAGCGAGCGTCGGGAATGTCATTGCAACAGCTTAATAAAAAAGCTTTCAATTAGTTATTTGGCCAATACCTTATAATTCTAGTGTGAACAGTAAAAGTTGACAAAGGCCGCTTTATAGACTGGGCAAGTCTTTATTTAATTTTTAGCTTGTGAAGATTTTAAAGCGTAATAAACAAATAATGTAAAAGTTGGAGAATTTAATTAATTAAATAAGAAAGGTTAAAGAGTAAGCACAACATGACACAATTCGATTTAATTTGCAAAGTAGCAAACCAAACTCAAAAGGACACGAAGAGGAAAGTAAAGCTTAGGACCAAGTGCAGGATCAACTTTACAGCACACAGTGCTAAGGTGAAACTAATCCACCAACGCACCTATTGGGGGTTTGACCCCACACAAAAGATAATGGTCCTAATGAACTCCTGAATCTCTCTATTCAAAGGTGATTAACCAGATGGTCCTAAAGTCCAAAAGAGTTGACTGTACTTACGGTCATTTGATCCATAAGGGACATGAACACATTACTGATGTATGAAGATAATATTCCCTGATTTAAATGGAGATAGAAACTATTCCCCAAGTGATTTGCCAAAAGTTCTCAGTCGCCAAATTAGAAGTTGTCAGTTACTAGAATGGATATCCCGATGTCCGAATTAATTTAATTTACGTATATATAATTTTTGAAAAATCGCATTTTAAATTTTAATAATACAAGACCGAACTGATCTCATATCCTCAACAGTTTAAATAAACAAGCCTAATACTGCAAACAATGCATCTATCCCAAAGGGGAGACAGTACTTACTAGTAAGGATCGATTAAGAAAACTAAAAAAATTATGATATCCATTTAAGTCTGCGAAAAATCATTTTTATGTTTACCAAAAAGTTCCCCTATTTAATACGAAAAATTAAATAGGATTTTTATTAAGCTGGGTTCCTTAAAGTTTCTAATAAGGGCAAGCCCATATAGTTAATTACATCTTAGATCACCGAAGTCACCTAAGAAAAGTCCCGATAAGAATCAAGGGATATTGTCTTCAAGTATTCAAAGGGATAAGACTTTTTAAAAGATCGGACAAAGAGGTGTGAAATGGGAATGGCTCAAATTTAGAATATTTATTTTGGAATCAGAGGAAGAAGATCTAAGGGATGTCATGGATCCTGAGGAAAACCTCGGTGACTTCCTAAACTACCCTATGGTTCGGCTTCAATTTTGAGAAGGAATTTAGTGATTCATCCTACCAATTTTATTGATTAGGGCTTAAATTTATGTGAGATAGTCGTACAAATATCTTGGAATATGTGAGGATTTAGGTCATGACGAACGACAACCTCATAATCCTAAAAAATGTTAGGGCTTAAATTGTGTAGCAGAGCCATACAAAGGCCTAAATAAAAAGTTGAGGATTTATGTCGCACTAGGCAGACAACCTCAAAGTCCTATTGCTTGTTTTTTAATTCTAAGGAAAGATATACTATTGTAGATTGTTATTGTAGGAAACTGCCCACAAATTTAGCTCTAGGCTCCTTAGAGAAGTAGCAGTCCTAAAGTCTAAGGTTTAAATGTTTAAATGACCAGTTTAAAATTCAATCAAGGGGGGTTAAAGTTGATTAGAGCGACACCAGTTAGGATCCTACGGTTCCCTCATTCCGGTAGCTTAAACAAGTTTTCTAAACTAGGGAGATCTCATTAGCAACCGCGGGTTACCTCCTCCGAGGGACTCCCGTAAATTAAAAAGAACGTATTAAGTTTAGTGAAGTTTCAAAGAATTTATGGTTACCTTTGAAATAATTATTTTAGATTTTTAAAAATGTTGATTAAATTTTGAAAATGATTTTGCTTTTGCAAGTAAAGTAAGGTGCACACCCAACCATTTATGATATTTGGAAGGAAAAGTAAATTGCAGTAAGTAAAATGACAAAAATTAAATAACAGTGTAAAAGCATACTTGTCATCTTCTCGTCATTCTCGCTGAAAGATTAGCTTCTTACAACAAGTATTTAATTTTGTAGAATTTAAATAAATTACAAAAGTAGATGAAGGTGTATCTAAGAGACTCTAAATTATGACTTATTGAGTCCTGAAAGATCTTAGTGGATGATTTTTGAAAAAAATATAACAGGTTCAATTTGTTCTTCAAAATATCTAAGAGATTTCAAAGTGTTTGGGGAATAACTCTGAACTACTTTAAAGATCTCTTGAAACATTTGAGTTCATTTTGAACTTATCATATTGTTCTATTAATCATCCCAGGTCAAATAAAAACTACCCCACTACTCGTTGAATCATGGTAATTTAATCATCATGAGGATAGGGTACTGAATTAATCAGTTGCTATTTTACTTAAGAGTTATGTGGGTTAATGCTCCTAAGGCAGGTTCAGGTCACTACATATTCTATACCGATCACTAAAGTTTGACTTACAGTGCTTAGAAGTGTCTATCACTAAGCATATTATCCTTTTTCTAAATAGCATTAGATGAGTTTAAATATAAATACTAGATCACTACCAAGCCCTTAACAACTTCAATGGGAAAAAGATTAGCAAATGTTAGAATTTTAGTTTAGGTGGTGTGTATCCTGATTAAAAGATCAGATCATCATCAATTGTGGACTTAACATAAGTGAAATATCATCTCCCTAACTTAAGCCCATCACTTGAGAATCATTTGACTTTGATTAACTTCCAAATCTTGTAATTTAACAAATTATAATTTTATTCTCATCATGTAAATGTGACAAATTGGTTTCTACCTTTTAACCCATTATGTTTCAATCATCCAAACATATTCATTAGGATCAAAATTACCCTTTTTTTCTTTTTATTAATCCTAATTTTTTATTAAGGCACAAAAATCTAAAATTACGGCTTTACCCTTGGGGCTCTCCACCTCATAAATCATTAAGCATAACTCAAGTCATTTTAAAATTTTTAGCATACCCTATCTATAGAGTAATTAAAGCATCAGAGGAGAAAATGTGGTTTTCAAGTTTTAGTTTAATTGAAATGACCATTTTAATATAGAAAATAAGAACTTCAAAATTGATTTATTTAATCAATCAAAATAAATTTTTGGTTTATGGAAAAATTAGTAGAGGTTCTTGACCAAAGGAAAATATGTTGAGAATTTTCTATTTTACACTGATTTTGATGATATTGCACTTTAAAGAAATGTATTTTTGATGTTTTGTTGCAGGTAAGTTGAATTATGGTAATTGGAGCAAAAAGATGCAAAATGGAGCAAATTTGGAGCAAAAAGGACCGAAATATGAAGATTTGATCTTTGGCGCCGATGGCGAGTTTTTCCCGAGAGCCCAAAATTAAAAATTCTAGAAGGCCGTCGATGGTGCCATCGAGGCTGCCGATGGCGAGCACTTCAGTTCTCTCAACAGATGCATTGAATGTGGATGATTTTTGAAGGGACGTTTGGGAAACTCTTGAAAACTCTTCTACAACTTTAAAAGAAATATTTGGAGGCCAAAAAAGGGGGTGTCCAAGGGTGTCTGCTGAGTCTTTGTTGTTTTTGGTGCCCATTAAAGTGTAGAGAGTGGTTAGTATTGTGAGGAATTCTTTGAGAGATTGTAAGAGTGGAAGGAAAGTGAGAGATTTCTTCCTCCTTTCCGCTTCAAAGGAGAATTCTGTGTGCTTTAAAGAAAGGAAGAGATTCAGAGGAACTTTGAGGAGTTTGCTTGGGGAGGAATTAGAGATAAGTTGTATTTACTTATTAAATTTTGTATGACTTTACTTTTATATATAAATTCCAAGTTCTGTCATATCTTCTCCATGAGTTCTGAGTAGTTTTACAGATTAAAGTGATACAATTACGAAGTGGAAAAGAATTGGAAACAAGAGTGCAGAAAGAAATAAAATTTGAAAAAGAGAAAGTGGATACAAAAAAAGAAAAAGATCATGAATACCTAAATTTAGATTATCCACTTACACCAATGGAAATTATTGTGGAGAAACCTCCTCCCCTGTTTCCTCAAAGATTGAAGCAACACAAAAATAATAAACAATTTTCTAAATTTTTAAAAATTCTTAAGAAATTAACAGTAAATATTCCTTTCCAATTTTCCAAATTTTTAGAAATTCTTAAGAAGTTAACAGTGAATATTCCCTTCGTAGAGGCCTTAAAGCAAATGCCCAATTATGTGAAGTTTATGAAAGATATTTTGAACAAGAAAAGGAAGTTTACTGATAATGAGATTGTTGCACTTATCAAAAAGTGTAATGTAATTATTCAAAAAAAGCTTCCTGAAAAATTAAAAGATCCAGGTAGTTTCACTATACCGTGTGCTATCGATGAAAGATTTTATGGAAGAGCTTTATGTGATTTGGGAGCCAGCATTAATCTTATGCTTGTATCAATTGTGATAAGTCTCACTTACTTCTGTAACTCTTCAGTTAGTGGATCATTCAGTTACTTATCCTAAGAGAGTTATAGAAGATGTGTTAGTAAAAGTTAAGAAATTTATCTTTCCTGTGGATTTTATTGTTTTAGATATTGAGGAAGATAGAAAAATACCTATAATTTTAGGGAGATAATTTTTAGATATTGGAAGAGCTATGATAGATGTTCAAAAGGGAGAATTAACTATGAGAGTTAACGATCAAGAAGTGACTTTTAACATTGCAAAATCTATGAAATACCCTGCTGTTGAAAAAGATAATGAATGTTTTCACATGAAAATTAGTGAACATCTATTGAACGAGCATTTTAAAGAATATTTTGAAGAGAAAAGATTTTGAAGACAAAGATGAAGTTATATTGGATGAAATAGAAAATGAAGAATTAGATTATGTTCAAGAAAGATTTGAGATGTTGGATATTACGAGAAATGGTGATAAGAATCTAGTTCCGTCAATTATAAAACCACGTAAACTTGAGTTGAAAACATTGACTAACCACTTGAAGTATGTGTTTTTGGGAAACTCATCTACATTATCTATTATTATATCTTTAAAGTTAAATGATTTGCAAGAGCAAAAACTTTTAGATACATTAAGAAGATATAAGAAAGCTTTTGGTTGGACCTTAGCTAGTATTAAAGGAATCAGTCCTTCAATCTGTATGCACAGAATTATACTGGATGAACAATATAAACCAAAAGTTGATCCACAAAGGAGATTAAACCCAATGATTAAAGAAGTAGTCAAGAAGGAAATTTTGAAATGGTTGGACACTGGAATTATATATCCTAGTTCAGACAGTGCTTGAGTATGTCCAATTCATTGTGTTTCTAAGAAAGGAGGGGTGACTGCTGAAGCACAAGAGAATAATGAATTAATACATATCAGACAAGTTACTGGGTGGCGTATTTGCAGTTGATTATAGAAAATTAAACACTACCACTAGGAAAGATCACTTCCCTTTACCATTTTTTAGACCAAATAGTGGATAGACTTGTTGGGCACAAATATTTTTATTTTTTAGATGGATATACCAGCTACCATCAAATTCCTAATGCTTTTGAGGATCAATAAAAGACAACATTTACTAGTCCTTTGGGAACTTTTGCTTTTCAAAGAATGCCTTTCAAATTATGTAATGCACCTGCAACATTCCAGAGATGTATGATGTTTATATTTAGTAAGTTAATTGATGATGGAATAGAAGTGTTTATGGATGATTTCTATGTATTTGGAACATCACTTGACACATACTTAAATTATCTTGAAAAAGTTTTGGAGTTATGTGAAAGAACTAATTTAGTTCTAAATTGGGAGAAATGTCAATTTATGGTTGCAGGAGGAATTGTATTACGACATAAAATTTTGGAAAATGGTATGGAAGTAGACCCTGCAAAAATTCAAGTTATATCTAAATTAACACCTCCTACTAATGTAAGAGGGGTTAGAAGTTTTCTTGGACATGTTGGTTTTTACAGGCGTTATATTAAAGATTTTTCAAAAATTACCAAACCTCTATGCCAACTTTTAGAAAAGGACAAGAAGTTTGAGTTTACTAAAGACTGTTTAAATGTCTTCGAGTTATTAAAAGAAAAGCTAATCACAGCCCTTATAATAATTTCACCTAACTGGGAGAAACCATTCAAATTGATGTGTGATGCTAGTGATTATGTTATTGGAGCTGTTCTTGTACAAATGTATAATAAGATTTTTAAAGTTATATATTACACTAGTAAAACTCTTAACGATGCTTAAATTAACTACATTGTTACTGAATAAGAGTTACTGGCTATTGTGTATTCTTTTGTCAAATTTAGATCTTATTTAATTGGGACTAAATGTGTTGTGCACACTGATCACTCTGCTGTTAAATATCTTATGCAAAAGAAGGATGCCAAACTAAGGTTAATTAGATGGATACTTTTGATGCAATAATTTGACTTTGTGGTTGATAGAAATGGAACTGATAATCAAATTGCTGATCATTTGTTGAGATTAGAATATCATGAATTATCTGACACCGATAATGAAATTACAGATAGTTTCCCTGATAAAGAACTCTATAATCTTAATGAGTGCAAAATACTATGGTATGTTGATATTGTTAATTAAATTGTAAGTGATATTTTGCCACCTATGCTGACATTGCAATAGCAAAGAAAATTCATATGATGCGAAAGCATATTTTTGGGATGAGCCTTATTTATATAAATAATGTAAGGATCTTATTTTGAGAAGATGTGTACCTTATGAAGAAACTGAACTAATTATTCAGAAATGTCATGATTCTAAATTTGAAGGACATTTGGGAACTGATAAAACTGCTTATAAAATTTTACAAGATGGATTCTATTGGCCTACTCACTTTAGAGTTGTTTAGAGATACATAAAAATTTGTGATAGATGCCAATGAGTAGGTAATATATATTGAAGAAATGAAATGCCTCTGAATTTCATATTAGAAGTTGAGATCTTTGACGTTTGGGGATTAGATTTCATGGGACCATTTATTCCTTTATCTGGGAACTTATACATATTAGTTGTGGTAGACTACATTTCAAAGTGGATTAAAGCACAAGCTCTACCTCGTTGTGACGCTAAAAGTGTTTAAAGAGTTTTAATGAAAAATATTTTCACAATATACGAAATGCCAAGAGTGATTATCACTGACGGAGGATCCCATTTCAGGAATAAATACATTCAAATATTGGCAGAAAAGTTTAATGTTTTTCATAGAATATCTACTTCCTATCACCCTTAGACTAGTAGGTTAGCTGAAGTTTCTAATAGAGAGGTTAAACAAATACTGGAGAAGACTGAGTGGATTAATTTACTAAACTGGATACTACATTATGGCCTTATAGGACTGCTTATAAAATTCCTATTGGAATGACTCCTTAAAGGCTGATTTTTTGAAAGCTTGTCACTTACCAGTAGATTTGGAGCATAAAACATATTGGCCGATTAAAGAATTCAATTATAATTTGAAAGATGCTGGTGAGAAGAGATTGTTAGAAATGAATGAATTGGAAGAATTAAGAAATGAATCTTATGTAACGACATAATTTATAAGGAGAAACTAAAGTTATGGCATGATCAGAAGATTAACCAGAAGAAATTTAAAGCACGACAAGAAGTTTTGCTTTTAATGCAAGGCTGAAGTTATTCCCTAAGAAATTAAAGTCTCGTTGGTTAGGACCCTTTACTGTGACTCGAGTTTATACTTACGGAGCCGTTGAAATTGAAGATCAAAAGAAATTAAATGAACACAGATTAAAGCCCTATTTTGAGGGTAAAAGACCAAATTTTAAAGAGGTTTTAATGGTCAGTCAACGTGAATAATATCTGAATAGGTCGGGTTGATGATGTTAAACCAAGCGCTTTATGGGAGGCAACCCATAGTTATCTTTATTTTCATTGTGATTATAGTGTTTTTATTTGAAATTATTGTTAGTTTGTGGTATTATTGAACTCTACTACTCATATTTACCCTTGAATCATCATAAAAATTGGATCCATAAAAAAATTGGAACGCATTCGGATCAGAGCGAAACTGTGAAATTTTTGCCTTGGGCGCCGACGGTGGGCTCGACGCCGCAGACGACGAGTTTTTCCTGAGAGTCCAGACAATTAATTCTCAAGGCTTTTTTACGGCACCACCAACATCACCGACGGTGAGAATGGCGAGATGACAGTTTCTAGAGTTTGAAATGTCAAAATTTAGCGGTTTTAGGCGAGATTTACTCCCTATAAACTTCCAAACTTGGTTCTTAAATTCATATTACACAAAAATGAATTGAAACTCCACCAAATTTATCCCTATTGCTTCCAATTCCATAGAAAACTCTAGATTTCGAGTGTTCAACCGGAGAAAGTTCATTAGTTCTGAGGCACAACGAATCTTCAACAAAGTGCTGACAAAGAGGAGATTAATGAAAGAAAGTGGATTTGCGAATCGATGATTGATCAATCCTTCGACAGTAATTGAAGAGATGATTGTATGACGACGATAGGAAGTGTTGTGCTACACTACTGCCGCCGTAGTCGTTCCTATGGTGACGGAGTTTTATGCTAATTTTCTTGGAATCAACCAGGGCTCGTTTATTTGTAAGGCAGATGGATAACTTTTACTCCTGCATAGATTAATGAGTTATATATGATCGAGAATGTTCTTGTCTGCCATTATTCCAAATTCGTCCCGAGTAGAAATCTGATGAATGAGATCCACCAATTTTTGACGGACGAGACTGAAGACTGGAAATGAGAGAAAATGGGTATGTTAGTTTCTCTACTACACATCTAAACCTTGTTTCTAAACACTGGCACTTCTTCATTCCTGTAAATCTATTATCGATGATGAGGATCGGTAAAGTTACTAAAGAAAGTGTTATTCTGAATTACTGTATTCAAATGGGACTGTCAATTGATATTGGATCGATAATTGTGAAATTTTTTTTGGGCCTGATCGTTCATGGATTAACTTATGGGCTTGGACATCCTTCAACAATCTTCTTACTCTGCAGTTAGTTCTAAGTATTTTATGAGAATTGAGAAAAGGTACTTCTACCTTGGAAGCCTTTGGACCCAACTCAAAGTTCCCAGCCAATGAAGATGAGAATGATATGACTATTATTACGGATCAATCGTCTCAGAATTCACTTCCTATTCAGCCTCTAGTTCCCGACAAGACACTAGTGATCCTAGACAGAATCAAGAAACTGGAGAAAGAGGCTAGTGATCCTAGACAGAATCAGAAACTGGAGAAAGAGGTACAAAATATTATGAATGCAATTAACAATATCTCTGATTTTTTTTATCATCTAGACTGGAGGGTGAAAGAGCATTTTGATCACTCTGGACATATTGAAGGAAGTTTGACACAATTGATGAGAAAGATGGGATTGATAGAAGAGGACTCTACTGAAGAATTCCCATACCGACCCAAATTTGCTCATGCTCATGTTCAATCGATGGGCAATATCAGAGCAGAAACAAGCATTGAATCTGAGGAGTAGTAGATTTACTCTACTACCTATATGTCTATGTGTGTGAGTTGATTTTAACTTATGTGTTTGCTTTACTTTCGAATTTTGCTTTTAGATCTCAGTATAGTTTAGATTGAGCATAGAATGTTTGTTTTCAGCATTTAGAGTGTTGTGTCTTGGATTGTGAGGCTGAATTGATGTATTAAGGTTGAGAAAATACCAAACTTATGTGTGTCGTGTAACGTGTATTGTAACCCTTGGATTTTATATATAATTGTGATGTTTTATGTTGTGAATATTTATTTGTGTTAGTACATCATTTAATCATTTAAATTAATGTTTAGAATGATTTAACGAATGTCGAGAAGGCTTGAAATTGATTGAAATCGCAAAAATCTAGAAATTGAACTAATTTTGAAAATCTCATCGATGGTGCTATCGATGTCACCGACGGTAAATTTTTCCTAAGACTTAGGCTATTTAATTCAATAGAGCTTGCCAACGGTGCAGACGACCCCGCCGACGGTGAGATCCCGAAAAACACTTTTAACCGCTATTTTGACCAGTCAACTGCCATTATTCATCATCCCCTTCCTCTTAAAAAACAAAAATTTCGATTTAGGGCATGAAGATCTTTGATTTGGGGCAATTTCAAGGCTATTAGACCCCAGATTTTATCATCTCTCGATAAGAGCTTCACTACAACCTAAAAATATTTTATTTTCACCTTGAATTTCTTCCACATTGAGGAGATCGAAAAAAAATTAGAATGTGGAGAAAATATTTGGAATAAATTAATGGAATTTAGATTTGAACTCTTAGAGTCACTCTTGGAAGCCATTATTTGAGTATTTGAAGTGTATTTTGGAATTTTTTTTATAATTTTGATTAGATTGAAATGACTCCACGATAAAGGAGGTGACTTGAGTTTGACGAGTCTTGCTTCATCAATGCGAAGGCTCAGTCAAGATTTACTTAAATATTTCAAGGGAAGAAATGTATACAAGATCGTGTTTTTGAGAGCCTAGGAGGAGAAGTTGAACGAGTTATTACCAAACAGAGGTGAGAAAACTTCTGTTATACCACCAATAAGGCTGCTGTGAATGTTGTGAAAGAATTATATGCTAATGCATTCTATTTTGAGGATGGAACTGTTCGAGTGAGAGGGTTTTCTGTTGAGTTTAATGTCGTCCGCATTAACTCATTTCATGAAGTCCCAAACTCTTACATCTGCAAGTATGAAACCTTCAGTACAATGGAAGGCCCGCTGAACAATGTGATTAACTTTCCCACTAATGGGAAAGGGACATGGAAGATAAAGCAGCGAGGACGAGTAAATTTTTCTGCTTCCATGTTGATTGCCACATCTAAAGCGTGGCACTATTTTATTTCCTCTAATCCGTTACCGGGCATTTATAGCATCTAGCAGCAGTATCAAATTCTTATATTTTTAAGCATATATAAAGTCGCTGTCAGTTCCCTTTGGTTAGAGAAACACTTAAGCAAAAATCTAAGATTTTTTAATTAAATTTTATTTATTATTTTATAATTATTAAATGATTTTAAGTGATTTTAATAAAATAGAAAATATGTTTTATCTACAAAAAATATTTTTTTATATTTTTATTAAACCTCTCTCAGTCCAAAAAACTTAGAGAAATAAATATTATATTTTTATGATTTGTAATTTATTTATTATAATTACTTTAATGAGAAAATGAGGAAAACACATTGTAGGGCCTTAAAAAATTTATTTCTATTTTAGAAAAATTAGGAAAAATATCTTAATGAGTCTTAACTTATCAGCGAACCCTTAGGAACATTTTGAAATATTTTTTTTATTTTGGGAATTTTAATTTTTTTAATTATTTTAAATTTAAAATATAACTAAAAAATGAAGTATTTTATCAAAAATGATTTTATTTTTCCTAATTACCCCTGATCAAAATGAACTCAGAAAACCACTTTTCATAATTTTTCTAAGTGTCTTTAATTTAATATAATTTTTTTTCTACAAAAATGCAATGTTTCTTAAAAAAATCAACTTTAGTGCTCTAACTTAATCAAATATTTTTCAATTTTTTACATTGGGTTAATATTATTTTTATATGAAATGTGGAATTGATTTCATTAATTTTTTGTTAACATTTAAATTAAATAAATTAATACAAGATATGCACACTTAATTAAATACAAAAATGTACAAAATTATTCAAATGATCATAATATTTTTCCTAAGCTCCTCTGACCAGAGGAAACCTACAAAAATTTATCTCATAATTTTCTAAGAGACAAAATTATTCATACCATCAAAACATTTAAGCCAAAATAGCCATCTTAGCTTGAAAATTAAGGTTAGAAGCACAGAGATGTCATCTGACCTTGAAAAAATCAGAGAACATAGCCTCTACCATGAGGAACAATACCTAAAAATTTCAAGCTATGGTGAGCAATGTTTAGTAAAAATGAGTTGAAATACCACGATAAGTATTAATTTAATTAAAAATCTAGGAGTCAACAAATAATTTTTATTTTTAGTCAACAATATTCTCCTTTGTTCATTGAGAAAAAGGTTATTATTTTTATGATTTTTCTATGAAAAGATATAAATTTTCATAGTTCTAGCATTTACATTAGTTCAGAAAATCCACATCCTTGTCCTCTCCGAGCTTTCCATGTGGCACTCTACTATTTGACGCCATAAACCACCTTAGCGCCATGCATCCCGTGGTTCACGTACTAAGAGTCCTCCAATGTGATCTCAGCCGTTCAAACGATTCACGCGTGATCAGACAACTGTGGGTCATCGTCCCCAAATGACCTAACCCGTAGTCCTTATACACTAACACCTTAAGATCTTGAGCTAGACTCAACCAAATCACTTTGTGTTTGTTCCTACACCTTCATCTACTCAAGACACACCTATTTATAAAGTTGATCAAGCATTAAATGCAATATGTATGTATGGAGAATCAATTTAAGCTCAATTTAATGTTAAGGCTCAATACTTTTTGTCTGAAAGGGGAGGTCTCAATCAGATGGTTGTAGAAGCTTCAAATGGGTCTAACAAACCTCTAGATGAACTTCTAGGTTGTGGTGAAATTTCTAGGTATGATTTTGATCAAAGCTGATTTTGGGTGTTAGTCTAGAGCTAGGCTAGAGGCTCTCTATCATGGGGCGTTTGTGGGGAATCAACTCCTCTCATCTAAAGGATGGTGTCTGCAAGTTTAATTGGAGTTTTGTTCATTATGGAGCTGTGGATAAATTTGACCTAGTTTTGGGGCAAATTTTAGTTAGGAAATTGGCACTATGGAGTGGTTGTGTGTGGTTCAGAGCAGAGGGATTGGACTTCAGAAGGTTTGGCGAGGCTGTGGTGAAATTTTGATAAGTTTCCCTAAGGTTTCATGCATTTCTTTCTTTTGACTTGGAGAGCTCAATTTATAGCCATGGTTGTCTGGTGGAGCTCAAGGCTTGGCATAGGGTGCTAAACCTTGCTGAGGTTGAGGGATGCAAGGCTCTAATGGCCAATGGGACTTAGCCAACTCAGGGAAGTTTAATTTTGGGTTCTTAACATTTGGGGCTCCCATAGGCTGGCTGTTTCCAATAGTTGAGGTGGTGGCTGGCTAGTGTTAGGTCGCTTCAGGCTCAGAGAGACCAAGGGCTGCATAGTGATGGTTAAACAATAATGGTAAGGCATGATGGAAAGAATATTTGTGTTTAGGCCAAAAATGGGGTGAAATCCCATAAATCAAGGGACCATTGGTTTATAGCTCATATAGGGCGGGCCAGGTGAGTGTAGCATGGTCACTAGAGTCCAAAAGGTGGCAATAGAGGCTTTGGTTTGAACAATTTGACATGGCTTGGTCAATTTTTATGCATTGGTTCAATTTGGGTCAAATTGGCTTGTGGGTTTGGATTGAGCTATCCATGAAATTAAGCTCAATTGATTGAGAAACATAGTGTGGATAAATTTCAAAAAGAGTTTACAAATGATTTTGAGTGATTTTAAATTGATTTGGANTTCAATTTGGGTCAAATTGGCTTGTGGGTTTGGATTGAGCTATCCATGAAATTAAGCTCAATTGATTGAGAAGCATAGTGTGGATAATTTACAAAAAGAGTTTAAAAATGATTTGGAGTGGTTTTAAATTGATTTGGTGGTCAATTCGGTAAAATCTGGGCACTTGGTCAATTTTTGGGGTGTTGGGTTAGACTTGGGTTTAAGTTGGCTAAAGTTTGGCTAAGGCCCAATTGATGGTTCAATTTGGTCCTTGAGATTTTCATAAAGAGTTTGGGATAGAAATTGAGTGGAAATTTTGGGGTTATGGGGTTCAATTTGGTTGAATTTGTGGACATGGCCAATTAAGGGCAAAATTGGGGGTTTTGGANTTTTCATAAAGAGTTTGGGATAGAAATTGAGTGGAAATTTTGGGGTTATGGGGTTCAATTTGGTTGAATTTGAGGACATGGCCAATTAAGGAAAAAATTGGGGGTTTTGGCCCAAGTTGGTTTTGAGTGAAATTGAGGCTTGACCAAGGCCAATTGAAGGTTCAATTTGGTGTGTATAAATGTTTTAAAGAGTTTATATATCAAAATTTGGGCAATTGGATAGATTTTAAGGTTCAATTGAGATAGATTTTGGTCTTGGGTCAAATTGGGGATCTTTGATTTGGGTTGAAATTAGATTTCAATGGGGGTCAATTGGGCTTGCAATTAGTAGCAAACAAGCTTGAGCATGATGAATTTGAGTTTAGAATTGAAATTAGGGAAAATTGGGATCAAATTGGTGGACATTTGTGATAAATTCTGGTAATTGGGCCTTTAAAAGCAATTTGGGGCTTTTAGTTAAAATTGGTCAAATTGGTGAAATTGAGCTTAATGGAGCGGTCCAAATTGATTTTTGCAATATTTTAAGTGATTTTGAAGGTTTTGTGATAATTTGAGTCACCAAGGGTATTTTGGTAATTTTGGTAAAATGAGAGTAATTTTACTGATTTTGAAAATTTTTGGTTATTTTGGACAATTTGGGTGGTTTCAAAGAGTTTAAAATGATTTTTCAACAAATTTGGGTATTTTGAGTAATTTTGGGAATTTTGGCCAAATGAGGGTTATTTTCATATTTTTGAAAATTTTGGGGTGTTTTGGTTAATTTGGGTGGTTTCAAAGAGTTTGAAATGATTTTTGAGCGAATTTGGGTATTTTGGGTAATTTCAGGAATTATTGTCAATTTAGGGGTTTCAAGGGTAATTTGGTAGTTTGGGTAGATTTGGGTGCAAAAGGCGAAGCTTGGTATTTTGGTAAAATTAGGGTGTCAATCACCCTGCTTGAGCCATGAATCAATAGAATTCCCAACTTTGGGTCCTCAATGTACTAGTCTTAGCTAAACCCTAGCCTAGGGCTATTGGGTCTAGGGGACTATCTATATGAGTCTCCCAAATAACTAAGGGACCAAAGTTAGGTAGGCTTGGGCTTAAGGTAGTGAGTGGAAGTGTAATGTGCAAGTGTGCGTTTGAGAGCAACCAAGACCAAACCACCAAAGGGCTAACCTTAAGGTCAAACAATCTTTTAGGGACTCACCTTGAGCTCCACAATATTGACCTCACCTACTATGTGCTCGAAGTTAGGACCAAANGTGAAATTGAGGCTTGACCAAGGCCAATTGAAGGTTCAATTTGGTGTGTATAAATGTTTTAAAGAGTTTATAATTCAACATTGTGGCAATTGGATAGATTTGAAGGTTCAATTGAGATAGATTTTGGTCTTGGGTCAAATTGGGGATCTTTGATTTGGGTTGAAATTAGATTTCAATGGGGGTCAATTGGGCTTGCAATTAGTAGCAAACAAGCTTGAGCATGATGAATTTGAGTTTAGAATTGAAATTAGGGAAAATTGGGATAAAATTGGCGGACATTTACGATAAATTCTGGTAAGTGGGCCTTTAAAAGCAATCTGGGGCTTTTAGTCAAAATTGGTCAAATTAGTGAAATTGAGCTTAATGGAGCGGTCCAAATTGATTTTTGCAATATCTTAAGTGATTTTGAAGGTTTTGTGATAATTTGAGTCACCAAGGGTATTTTGGTAATTTTGGTAAAATGTGAGTAATTTTACTGATTTTGAAAATTTTTGGTTATTTTGGACAATTTGTGTGGTTTCAAAGAGTTTAAAATGATTTTTCAACAAATTTTGGTATTTTGAGTAATTTTGGGAATTTTGGCCAAATGAGGGTTATTTTTGTATTTTTGAAAATTTTCGGGTGTTTTGGTTAATTTGGGTGGTTTCAAAAAATTTGAAATGATTTTTGAGCAAATTTGGGTACTTTGGGTAATTTCAGGAATTATTGTCAATTTAGAGATTTCAAGGGTAATTTGGTAATTTGCGTAGATTTGGGTGCAAAAGGCGAAGCTTGGTATTTTGGTAAAATTAGGGTGTCAATCACCCTGCTTGAGCCATGAATCAATAGAATTCCCAGCTTTGGGTCCTCAATGTACTAGTCTTAGTTAAACCCTAGCCTAGGGCTATTGGGTCTAGGGGACTATCTACATGAGTCTCCCAAATAGCTAAGGGACCAAAGTTAGGTAGGCTTGGGCTTAAGGTAGTGAGTGGAAGTGTAATGTGCAAGTGTGTGGGTGAGAGAAACCAAGACCACACCACCAAAGGGCTAACCTTAAGGTCAGGCAATCTTTTAGGGACTCACCTTGAGCTCCACCATACTGACCTCACCTACTATGTGCTAGAAGTTAGGACCAAAATGTGGAACTTCAAGTTGAGCAAAGAAGAGTTTAAAATTTCTAATGGCGAGGGTTCGTTTCAAGTCCTCTAGTAATATTCAATAGGGAAGTCCTATGGGTAGACCCTAGGCGACTAAAGAGGAAAAACTAGACCTCAACTAAAAGTGAGGTCAACAATGCTCCAAAAGGATTAGAGAGACGTATTTCTCCACTTAAAGTTGACTTGGAAAAACAACCACCTCCATTTCTTCAGAGGCTTCGTCAACAAAAGTATGGTAAATAATTTTCAAAATTTATGGAATTTCTTAAGAAGCTTACAATTAATATTCCATTTGCTGAAGCCTTCCAACAAATGCCAAGCTATGTGAAGCTTATGAAGGATATTCTTAACAAGTAAAAGAGGTTCGAAGATAACAAGACTGTTGCACTAAGTGAGGAGTGCAGTGCTATAATTCAAAAAAAGCTTAAAGATCCTAATAACTTCACAAATCTATGTGCAATATAAGACATATTTTATGAAAAAGCTTTATGTGATTTAGTTGCAAGAATTAACCTTATGTCATTATCAATATTTAGAAGATTGAGATTAAGAGAATTATCCCGTACTATCGTATTTCTGTAGTTAGCAGATCGTTCAATAACATATCGTAATGGAGTTATAGAAGATGTCTTAGTGAAATTGGATTAATTTATCTTTCCTATTGATTTCATTGTGCTAGATATGGAGGTAGATAAAGAAATACCCATCATTTTTGAGAGACCTTTCCTAGCTATAGGGAATGACATACCAATATGTGATGCAAGTGATTATGCTATTTGAGCCGTTTTAGAACAAAAGCGTGATAAGATTTTCAAAGTAATCTACTATGCAAGTAGAACTTTTAATGAAGCTCAAATTAAATATACAACAATTGAGAAAGAGTTATTAGCTGTAGTATATGCTTTTGATAAATTTAGATCATACTTAATTGGAACTAAATGTGTTGTGCTTGCTGATCAATTTGCTATTAAGGGTTTAATGAAAGAGAAGGATGTAAAGCCAAGACTTATAAGAGGGATTCATCTTTTACAAGAATTTTACTTTGAGATAGTAGATAGAAAGGGAGTTGAGAATCAAATTGTTGATCATCTGTCCATGTTTGAATTATAAAAAGCACCTTATTTTGAAAAAGTGATTATTGAACATTTTTCAGATGAAGAATTGTACAACGTTAATGAGTGGCTTGTTCCATGGTATGCTGACATTATGAACTTCATGTTAGTGATATTCTACCCTAGGGAATGACATACCAACAAAAGAGGAATTTTTTATCTGAAGCCAAGACTTATTTTTGGGATGAACCATTTTTATATAAATAAGGAAAGGATCTTATTATTCAAAGATGTGTGCCCTTAGAAGAAACTTATGAAATTATCCAAATATGTCGTAATTCTTCTTTTGTGGAATATTTTGGTGTTGATAAAACATCATAAAAAATTTGCAAGCTGGATTTTATTAGCTTACAGTTTTTAGAGATGTTAACACTTATATCAAAACTTCTGATCGATGCCAAAGAGTAGGCAATATTTCAAGGAGAAATGAGATGCCCCTCAAATTTGTATTAGAAGTTGATATATTTGATTTTTGGGGATTTGATTTCATGGGACCATTTATACCATCTGTTGGAAATTTATATATATTGTTAGCAGTAGACTATCTATCTAAATAGACAGAAGTTATTGCTTTTCATCGATGTGATGCTTAAAGTGTTACAATTTTTTTTAAAATAAACATAAATTGTAGATTTGGGATGCCAAGAGTGATGATAAGAGACGTGGGAGGTCGTTTTAGAAATGCAATGATGGAGAAATTATTAATGAAATATTATGTCAACCATCAAATTGCTACTGCTGATCATCATTTAAAAAGTGGTTTGACTGAATTATCCAATCATGAAATTAAAAGAATATTAGAAAAATCTGTGAATCCAACCAAAATGGATTGGTCAGTCAAACTAAATTATGCATTGTGGGCTTATCGGATTACATATAGAACTTTTATTAGAATATCCTCATACAGTCTAATATTTGGAAAAGCTTGTCATTTACTAGTTGAGCTTGAGCATAAAGAATGTTGTGCTATTAAATAATTTAACCTACAATTTAGAGGATGCTCGTGAGAAAAGACTATTGTAGTTGAATGAGTTTGAAGTGATAGGGAATGAATCTTATTAAAGTGCTAAGATTTACAATTAAAATATGAAGATGTGGAATGATTGGAGGATTCTTAATAAAAATTTTGAGTCAGAGAAATAAGTTTTGTTTTATAATAATGAAAGATTAAGATTATTTCCAGACAAAATTTAGTCCAGGTGGATGGACCCATTTATTGTGATAAAAGTTTATCCCTATGGAGCTATGGATATCAAAGATACTAAAACTGATAAAATAATTAAAGTGGATGGTCATAGGATGATACCCTACATTTTAAGTGATCAACTTAAATTAAATGATCTTTTAATATTGGGTCAACCTGAATAAGCACTGGTTACGTCACACTGACGATGTTAAACCAAACACTTTGTGGAAGGCAACCCATATTTATTTGTATTTGTTTTAATTGTTATGTTGTTGTGTTTGATTTAGAAAATTTTGATAGTATTTTTAATATATAATTGTTCAGTGATGATTCTAAGACCTTAAAAGATGACTTAGATGTGTTAGAACAAATTTTTGGACGTTGAACTGACCTGTGCTAAATTAAGCACTAACGCTTACGGGCCAATATTCGGCGCTTAATCGCGACAGTTAAAAATATGTGTGAATTTTAGTTTCTAGAAGTATTAACCATGATTTGGTTAGTTTTATCGTGGGATATTAGTTCTAGGATGTACTTAAGAGTTATAGAGGAAGTTTAAGGCCTATAAATAGAAGGGAATGAGAAAAATTATCATCACACTTAGATTTTAACCCAAAATTCTAAGTGAAAAAAAAGAGGTTTGGAGAGATGTCATCTTTGGAGAGTGATTTGAAGAAAAATGAGGAAGCAAAGAGAGAAATTTTTTAGTCTGAGTGCGCAAAATTTATACAACAATTTTTTTGCTGTTAGAATTGAAGGAATAGTGGAGAAAATTACTAAAATTGAGGCTGACGCGACTTCATTTGAGGCAAAAGTGTTGGATGCTAACACACATTTGGATCATATGGAATGAAAAATTACGATGCAGTTTAGCCATACCAATTTTATGGAAGAAGCAAAAAAGACAATGCATTTGAAAAATAAATGGATTAAAGAAGATTTTACCAAGGTTAATAATCACCGTCCGTTATATCAGATTTACATTCTAAATTCTGAAGAATAGACTAATGATAGGCCAGGATTTGTTCCACTGAATGGAGAGTGGAATTAAGTTTAGTATCTGCGTGTTTAGTGTTTGTTTGTTAATGTTAAGTTTATTTAGTGTCTTTTTAATGTTATGATTGTTTATTGTTTGTGTTAGGAACTATCTCATCGTAGACTCTTTGGATTGAGATTCTATGTATTTAAAATGTTTGTAATTATTTGTGAATGAATATAAGTGTTTGTTTGTCTGAAATTTTGTGTTATTTTGTGTTGAATCAAATTAGTTAACATTGGTGAATCTTGAGAAAGAGGAGAGTTGAAAGGAAATAATATCGTTATTAAAGAGTTTTTGAGACCATGTGGGATTGGTTGACTTATGCTAGAAGTGAATTTTACTTAAAACAGATAAAAACTAAAATTTGTGCACTGGCGCCTAAGCGCTAAGACTCTGTGCTTAAGCGCTACCTAAAACGAGAGAAGTGCACCTATGTGTCGAAGTCTTGGCGCTTAAGCGCTGGTTCACATAAACCAGTTTGCAAACGGTTTAAAGTGACAATGTGGTCCTAAAATCCCCATTTTCTATACAAATCTCCCTATGGCTGAAGATGAAGAAGTAATGGTTAGATGAAAGAAGGTACCTTTCTCATCTTAGGTAATAAATCTATTTTATCATCTGCCCCTAGCACTTTATGTTTTTATTACAACTATAGTTCTATGCAAATCTCTCTGAGGCTGAAGATGAAGGAGTCATGGTTAGAGGAAAGACTGTACCTTTCTCATATGAGGTAATAAATTTGTTTTTTGATCTGTCCCCCAACATTGTATGTTTTTATTCCAACTATAGTTTAAATGAGGAGTAGTTAGACGAGATTATTTCATCATTGACTAGAGGAGGAGGATTATGGTAGATTACCAATGAAAAAAGTGTTAACTTCTCCACATCAAAGTTAGATGCCCCATCAAAGGCAAGACACTATTTCATTTCTGCTCGTCTGTTACTTACCAATCATCTTAGTGAAGTGACACAAGATAGAGCAACCTTGAACTATTGTATTCAACAGCTCAAGCCCATTGACATTAGAGCTTTGATTTATGATGTTATTACCAGTTATACCGTCGCTGCTACTATTGCAGGTTTGGGATTCATGTCCTTAATCTATTCATTATGTAAGCAGGCTGAAGTTAAATTTGATAGCTGGGAAGAGATACTGTAGCCACTCAAGCCCATTACCAGTGTGAATGTGAAGTCTTATTCACATCATTTGATTTTTGGCTGTAGATGTGGATTTTCTAGTAGTGCAGGTTCTTCTACATCTCGGGCTTCCACTTCAAGTGCTTCTACATCACAGGGTCAGACTTTTGGATCTGATTCTCAGTCACATCTATTGCTGAGGATATTGGACAACATCAACTATACCGCTGATAAAGTATTAATATTAGAAAATTTTGAACATCTAGATTGACACTTGAGGAGATATAGTGATTATGAGGAAAAATTCCTCTCATCTATGGAAAACCTCATGAGAGGTGATCAGAGTGTAGTTTTCCCTCAATATCTAAAATATCCATCATATGAGCCCACAACTATTTGGCATAGTGATGGGAGGGATGCTGAGGAGGTGGATGATGGTTAGACTGGTTCAGTTGTTTAGTTTAGTTTTTCTTAAGTATTTTTGTGAACTATTTGTTGTACAATTATACCGTACTTTATTTTTGATTTGAGTTGTATTTGTTGAGACTATTAGTTTTTTTTGTGTCTTGTTTCGTTTGACACTACTGTGATGTATTTAAGCTCTTGTGAGTAGTTTTTTAGTTTTTGTGGTAGTAATTAGGTTAACTGTGTTGTTTAGTGTATTTAGTTAGTCTGTGTTGAACATAATCATGAATCTTAGGAAGGTTTAGAATATTACTAATTGTCACTTAAAAACTTCATGTTTAAAATTTTCAATTTACTACCAAATATTTTCTTTATGTTGAAGTTTTGTATGTTCTTTAGTGTATTTTTCTGCTTTTATTTTATCCTCAACTGCATAGAAGTTTAATGAATCTCTATATTTTAAATAAAATAAAATTTGATCGAAATTAATTTTTACTCCTATTTTTAATTTCTATACTTGNATGTGGAACTTCAAGTTGAGCAAAGAAGAGTTTAAAATTTCTAATGGTGAGGGTTCCTTTCTAGTCCTCTAGTAATATTCAACAGGGAAGTCCTATGGGTAGACCCTAGGCGACTAAAGAGGAAAAACTAGACCTCAACCAAAAGTGAGGTCAACAATGCTCCAAACGGATTAGAGAGACATATTTCTCCACTTAAAGTTGACTTGGAAAAACAACCACCTCCATTTCCTCAGAGGTTTTGTCAACAAAAGTTGGGTAAATAATTTTCAAAATTTATGGAATTTCTTAAGAAGCTTACAATTAATATTCCATTTGCTGAAGCCTTCCAACAAATGCCAAGCTATGTGAAGCTTATGAAGGATATTCTTAACAAGTAAAGGAGGTTCGAAGATGACAAGACTGTTTCACAAAGTGAGGAGTGCAGTGCTATAATTCAGAAAAACCTTCTGAAAAGCTTAAAGATCCTAATAGCTTCACAAATCTATGTGCAATATAAGACATATTTTATGAAAAAGCTTTATGTGATTTAGTTGCAAGCATTAACCTTATGTCATTATCAATATTTAGAAGATTGAGATTAGGAGAATTATCCCCTACTATTATATTTCTGTAGTTAGCAGATCGTTCAATAACATATCGTAATGGAGTTATAGAAGATGTCTTAGTGAAAATATATTAATTTATCTTTCCTATTGATTTCATTGTGCTAGATATGGAGGTAGATAAAGAAATACCAATCATTTTTGAGAGACCTTTCCTAGCTATAGGGAATGACATACCAATATGTGATGCAATTGATTATGTTATTTGAGCCGTATTAGAACAAAAGCGTGATAAGATTTTCAAAGTAATCTACTATGCAAGTAGAACTCTTAATGAAGCTCAAATTAAATATACCACAATTGAGAAAGAGTTATTAGCTATAGTATATGCTTTTGATAAATTTAGATCATACTTAATTGGAACTAAATGTATTGTGCATACTGATCAATCTGCTATTAAGGGTTTAATGAAAGAGAAGGATGTAAAGCCAAGACTTATAAGAGGGATTCATCTTTTACAAGAATTTGACTTTGAGATAGTAGATAGAAAGGGAGTTGAGAATCAAATTGTTGATCATCTGTCCATGTTTGAATTAGAAAAAGCACCTTATTTTGAAAAAGAGATTATTGAAAATTTTTCAGATGAAGAATTGTACAACGTTAATGAGTGGCTTGTTCCATGGTATGCTGACATTATGAACTTCATGTTAGTGATATTCTACCCTAGGGAATGACATACCAACAAAAGAGGAATTTTTTATCTGAAGCCAAGACTTATTTTTGGGATGAACCATTTTTATATAAATAAGGAAAGGATCTTATTATTCAAAGATGTGTGCCCTTAGAAGAAACTTATGAAATTATCCAAATATGTCGTAATTCTTCTTTTGTGGAATATTTTGGTGTTGATAAAACATCATAAAAAATTTGCAAGCTGGATTTTATTAGCTTACAGTTTTTAGAGATGTTAACACTTATATCAAAACTTCTGATCGATGCCAAAGAGTAGGCAATATTTCAAGGAGAAATGAGATGCCCCTCAAATTTGTATTAGAAGTTGATATATTTGATTTTTGGGGATTTGATTTCATGGGACCATTTATACCATCTGTTGGAAATTTATATATATTGTTAGCAGTAGACTATCTATCTAAATAGACAGAAGTTATTGCTTTTCATCGATGTGATGCTTAAAGTGTTACAATTTTTTTTAAAATAAACATAAATTGTAGATTTGGGATGCCAAGAGTGATGATAAGAGACGTGGGAGGTCGTTTTAGAAATGCAATGATGGAGAAATTATTAATGAAATATTATGTCAACCATCAAATTGCTACTGCTGATCATCATTTAAAAAGTGGTTTGACTGAATTATCCAATCATGAAATTAAAAGAATATTAGAA
>JXCR01136477.1:0-12314 GCA_002079205.1 Phalaenopsis hybrid cultivar | reverse complement strand
TAGGAAAATCAATATAATTAAACTCTTTTAAAACACCACAAGTCCAATTAGGACTAAAAATTTGGCTAAGTTTTCTCAATAACACTGATTTGCCCCTTTTTAGGGTCANTTTTCTACAAACTTGAAATTTATTTGTTTTCAAATGTACTTCAAATAAATTTGATTTTGATTTGAAGAAAAACGATCACGTACAAGAAGTTATGTTAGGGAAGTAAAATTTTGAATGTAGAAATGAGTATGAAATTTTAGTTAAAATTTATAGTAATGAAGAAAAACTTAAAGTTAAAAATTTTTAGTATGANTATGAAATTTTAGTTAAAATTTATAGTAATGAAGAAAAACTTAAAGTTAAAAATTTTTAGTATGGAAATGATCAATATTGTATAACTATCTTTAGTAGGAGAAATTGTATTTTTTGAAAAATGTTGAAGAATTAGAATTTTATTCACAAAACTTAAATTTGTTTTATTGAAAGTAATTTTCAAAACTATTATTATGTTCTTAAGTAAAGGAAATATATCAACTCTTTGCTTTAGGAAAGGAAGAGTGGAATTCAAAATTATTATAAGCCTTTCAAGATATAGTAATCCTTGTCTGGAAAAGAAAAAAAGAAAAAAAAAAAAAGAAAAAAAAAGTTGAAAAAGAGAGGAGAAGCTTANATGTTTTTAAGTAAAGGAAATATATCAACTCTTTGCTTTAGGAAAGGAAGAGTGGAATTCAAAATTATTAAAAGCCTTTCTAGATATAGTAATCCTTGCCTGGAAAAGAAAAAAAGAAAAAGAAAAAGAAAAAAAAAGTTGAAAAGAGAGGAGAAGCTTAAGGATTAGTGCCTAATCAAAAATTTGTTTCACATTTGATCTTTTTAAAGTATAAGACTTGAGAACTCTTAAGCTTAAGGACACAATATCATAAGTAAAATTATGCTTTGTAAAAATTTTTAAGTGGAGAAGATAAAATGCCTAAACTCTATATTTAGAGAATTCACAATATTTCTGAACCAGATAGGAACTCATATTTTCAGACATCTTTACATTTNTTAAGCTTAAGGACACAATATCATAAGTAAAATTATGCTTTGTAAAAATTTTTAAGTGGAGAAGATAAAATGAATAAACTCTATATTTAGAGAATTAACAATGTTTCTGAACCAAATAGAAACTCATATTTTCAGACATCTTTACATTAAAAATTTCTAAACTCTAAGTTGGTCTCATTCACTAATATTTTTTCTAATTTGGACTACTATTTTTTAACATCAAAATTTTAGAATATCCTAAGGAAACTCGCATACATAATGAATTTATTTCGTTTTTAAAGGATTGGAGTGTCACTTGAGAACAAGTAACATTTTAAGTTTGGGGGATTTTATGTACACCTAAAATATAGTCTTTATGTACACATTTTTATTCCTATTTTTGAGATATTGCGCATTAATGAAAAGTATTTATGAGTTTTTCATTCAGGTACAATTAAATGGATGGAAAATGATAAAAAAAGTGAAAAAGGNTCAATTTATTTAGTTTTTAAAGGATTGGAGTGTCACTTGAGGACAAGTAACATTTTAAGTTTGAGGGATTTTATGTACACCTAAAATAAAGTCTTTATGTACACATTTTTATTCCTATTTTTGAGATATTGCGCATTAATGAAAAATATTTATGAGTTTTTTCATTCAGGTACAATTAAATGGATGGAAAATGATAAAAGAAGTGAAAAAGAATCAAATTTGGAGCAAAAATGAAGATGGTACAAAAACAAACAGAGGCACCTAAGCGCCTAAGACTAGCGGTTACGCGCTAGTTAAGCACAGAGAGCCGCACCTAAGCACCAAGTACCCTGCACTTAAGTGCCAGAAGTAGTTATTTGATGATTCATTGAATTTGGAAAATTTTTAGAGAGATTTTTGAAGCAACCCTCGGTAAGCACGTGAGAAATAGTTAATGGACACAAAAATTCATTCAATTTACTTTTGAAAGGAGGCAACTTCTAAAAGATTCATTGAATAGGGACACATTTTAAAGAGACACCAAGTCACCTTTTGCAAAACATAGAAGAAGACTTGGATNTGAAAAAGAATCAAATTTGGAGCAAAAATGAAGATGGTACAAAAACAAACAGAGGCACCTAAGCGCCTAAGAGTAGCGGTTACGCGCTAGTTAAACACAGAGAGCTGCACCTAAGCACCAAGTACCCTGCACTTAAGTGCCAGAAGTAGTTATTTGATAATTCAATGAATTTGGAAAATTTTTAGAGAGATTTTTGAAGGAACCCTTGGTAAGCACGTGAGAAATAGTTAATGGACACGAAAATTCATTCAATTGACTTTTGAAAGGAGGCAACTTCTAGAAGATTCATTGAATAGGGACACATTTTGAAGAGACACCAAGACACCTTTTAGAAAATCATAGAAGAAGACTTGGATCATCCATAGAAGCCCCCTGCCCCCCAAGTGATAAAACTATCCATTTAAATTAACCACCATCGCCGCCGCCGCTGCTGCCCATTGCAGTCATTGCCATCGCCGTCGCTATCGTCCACTTTTTATTTTTATTTAGATTTTTAGATTGTATTGTCAGTGAAGGAAGAGATTCAAAGAAACTTCAATACATTTGGTGGAGAGGATTTGAGATAAGTTTTTATCTTTGTGAGTATGTTTGTTGTTAATTTAGACTTCTTGTTTGAGTGCATGATTTATACTTTCAAATTCAAGTGTGGTTGTGTTTTCTCCATGAATTTTGTGTATTTATTTTATCTTTTTCCTTGAAATGATAAGTGATTAAGTATTGGAAGGAAGTTTTGTGAAGTATAACACTTTAATGTTGGAAAAAATTATCATGATTTTAAAACTTGTACTTCATTTACTTTTTGATTTGGCCAATTAAGATATTATTATGTGTTGTGAGAGAATGTAAGATCCACGATATTATTGTCTCAGTAAAAATGGTAAGAATCACATTTGATTTGATAGATGAGAATGTAGTTCATGGGGTTGAGTGCAAATAAATATTGAAATAAACTTTGAAGGTTATAGAATTAGAGAACTTTAGTGTGACAGGCTAAAACCCCCAAATTGATTTATAGTTTTAGGTTTTGATATAAGATGCTAACCCTCAAGTGGAGGGAGAAGAGAGAAATCTAGAGTGAGAGCTAGTATCTTCCTTACCTAACCTGTCTTGAAGACTATTCAAACTATGAATTAACAAATGTTCTTTATAGCATCTTTAGTAAGGGTATAGAATATTCTTGCTCCTATTTGGCACAACACAATTAGAATACTTCCATAGCAGAATTCCTATACTTATTACTAATTCATGATAAGGAAAAAGATATTTAATTTATATTACCTTTATCTTGCAAATATTTAGTTAAGTTAGTTAATTGCTTAGTTCTTTTCAATTATAATAAAATTACAAAAAGAATTGAACTTTCATTCCTATTTTAGTATCTAGAGTTTAAGTAAGAATATTTTACTAAGTAGAATTTTATTATCTAATTTCACCTGTTTTTGTAAGTGACTGTTTTAGTATCTCTGTGGGTTCGATATTTGGGGCTTAATCAAAAAGTATTATATTACTTGATAACGATATATAAACTTATGTAGTATCCCATATTTAAATATTATAACTGTATTCTTACTTTATTCAAAGTTAAGAATTTATCTAGATTTTACTTGAAATAAAATATTTAGCTTTTTTGCAATGTAAGAATCATTATTAACGAAAATTAAGCATATAATCACATACATCACATTTGACATCTATAAAGAGAATCGGGATCACCCAACATATCCAATGATTTAATATGGTTGACCCAACATTAGGATCTCCTCAAATATACGACTATCCCCACTTATACAAGCTTTTAGCCTTTGTCCATTTACCCTAATTATCCTTCTAGTTTTAGGATCTTCAATATCAACGACTCCATTTAGATAAACTCTTATCACAATAAAGGATCCTGACCACCTGAACATAAGTTTTCCCAAAAATAATTTTAATCTTAAATTATATAATTAAACTTCTTATCCAGGCATAAAATGGTTTTTAAAAACTACTTGANCTTAATTATCCTTCTAGTTTTAGGATCTTCAATATCAACGACTCCATTTGGATAAACTCTTATCACAATAAAGGATCCTGACCACCTCAACATAAGTTTTCCCAAAAATAATTTTAATCTTAAATTATATAATTGAACTTCTTATCCAGGCATAAAATGGTTTTTCAAAATTACTTGGTCATACCTCATTTTCATTTTCTTTTTATAAATTCTTGCAAGCTCATTTAATTGAAATAATCCATTTTCTCGCATCTTTCATATTATAATTAAACTCTTTTATTGCCCAATAAGCATTATGCTCTAATTCAACAAGAAAATGACAAGTTTTTCCAAATATGAGCCTATATGATGACATTCCTATAGGATTTTTGTAAGCAGTGTTATATGCCAATAATGTAGAATCAAGTCTAGTGAACCAATCTCTTCTATTAGAATTTACAATTTTTTCCGATATTCTTTTAATTTCTTGATTGGATACTTTGCCAAACCACTAGTATGAGGTTGATAAGCTGTGAAATTCAATTTTTGATTCCATATTTTAGAGTAAATGTTTCAATTATTCTATTCTTAAATTGACTTCCCTCCATCTACAATGATTACTCTGAGCATTCCAAATCTTGTAAAAATATTTTTTTCTTAATATTTTTGCAACAATTTTAGCATCACATCGAGGTAAATAAACTACCTCAGTCCATTTGAAAACATAATCCGCAACAATGAAAGTATAAATCTTTTAAAAAGATGGTATAGAAGGTTCAATAAAGTCTAAACCCAAGCATAAAAAATTTCAACTTCAAGAGTAAATTTAGGGGCATTTCATTTATTCTCAAAATATTGCCTACTCTTTTGACGTCTATCATATGTTTTTTATATAATAATTAACTTCTCTAAATAGAGTATGCCAATAAAATCAGTATTGTAAAATTTTAAATGCAGTTTTATCAACCATAAAATGTCCCCTAAAGTCAAACTTAAGACTCTTTTGTATAATTTCTTGGGTTTGTTCAATTTTTCACATATTCAAATAATTAAGGCCTTACATTATTTATATAAATAAGGGTCAACCCAAAGATAATAATTAGAATCATGAATGTACTTTTTAGTTTGATGGCTATCTAGACCGTAGGGTAAAATATTACTAATAAATAGTTAATTATATCAACATACCACTGAACTCACCATTCATCAATTCTATCTAATTGTTCAACAGGAAAATTTTCATTAATTCATCATTAAAATTATAATATACCTTTTCAAGCCATGAAGAATGATGGACTATTTGACTATCAGAACCCTTCTTATCTACATCTTGAAAATCAAACTCCCCATTAAAAGGATCCATCTATTTAATCGTGGTTTTGCATCCCTCTTCATCAATAAATACTTTATAACAAAATGATCAGTATGCACAATACATTTGGTTCTAATAAGATAAGACTTGTATTTATCAAAAGCATATACTATAACTAATAATTCCTTTTCAGTAGTAGTGTAATTAATTTGAGCTTCACTAAGGGTTTTATTAGCACAGTTTATTACTTTAAAATTTTATCTTTTCTCTGCCCTAAAACAACCCCAAAAGCATAATCACTAGCATCACACATTAATTCAAAAGGTTTTGTCCAATCAGGTGAAATAATAATAGATGCAGTGATTAATTTTTCTTTTTAGTAAACTAAAAGCATTAAGACATTCCTCATGAAAATCAAAATTAGCATATTTTTCCTACAATTGACATAAAGGCTTGAAAATTTTAGAAAATTCTTTAATATAATTCCTATAGAAACTAGCATGTCCCAGAAAACTTCTTTTTCCTCTAAAATTAGAATGGGATGGTAACCCAACAATGAGTTGAATTTTTGCTAGATCTACTTCCAGTCTTTTCTCAGAAATCTTATGTCCCAAAATAAATCCTCCTACACCCATAAATTGAAAATTTTCTCAATTAAGAACAAAGTTTGTTTCTTCACTGCATTTTAGAACCTTTGTTAAATGATCTAAAAAAGAATTGAAAGAAGTTCCAACAAATGAGAAATCATCTATAAAAACTTCGATTCCTTTCTCAATTATATTACAAAAAATTGACATCATTCCTCTTTAAAATATTGCAGATGCATTACATATTCCAAATGACATTCTCCTAATAGAAAATGTTCCATAAGGACTTATAAATGTTGTTTTCTATTATATCTCATGAGCAATAGGTATTTAGCAATATCCGGAATATCCATCCAAGAAGTAAAAAAAATAGTTCCCAACTAGTCTATCCAACATTTTATCTATGGAAGGTAGAGGAAAATGATCTTTCTCGATGATGAAATTTAATTTTCTATAATCAATACAAATTCACTATCCATTGACTTGTCTTGTAGGAATTAATTCATTCTTTTCATTTGCAATAACAGTCATTCGTCTTTTCTTAGGAACACAATAAATAAGAATTACCCATGAATTATCTGAAATTGGATAAAAAATTACAACAACCAACTATTTTTTAATATGTTTCTTAACAACCTCTTTCATTATATAATTTAATCTTCTTTCAGGATCAATTCTAGGCTTATAATTATCTTCCATTAAAATTCTATGCATACAGATTGAAGGACTGTTTCCTTTAATATCAGCTAATGTCCATCCAAAGGCTTTCTTATGATTTTTTAATGTCTATAATGATATTTCTTCTTGTTCATGAGTTAAATCTGAGGATATAATAATAAGTAATGTATATGAGTTCCCCAAAATAGCATACTTTAAATGAGTAGGTATAACCTTGATCTCAAGTTTAATAAGTTTTTCAATAGAAGATATCAAAGGTTTACTATTTTTAGTAATGTCAAAAATTTCAATTTTTTCCTGAACATAATTCAACTCCTCAGTGTTTCTTTCTCTTAATTAATTTTAAAAATCTTTTTCAGTTTCTAATTCCTTTTGTATCTTCATTACTCTTCTTTTTTATCTTATATGACTTCACATCTTTCTTGAAAAGGAATAACAATCATATAGTTAATTATATCTATTATGTAACATTTAACATCCTTTCCTTATCACGATACTTCATTGATTTAAGCACTTTAAAAGTTGCTTCCTGATGATTAAGTATCATGGTTAATTCTCCTTTTTGCACATCTGTCTGTTGACCTCACTTTTGGTTGAGGTCTAGTCTTTCCTCTTTAATAGCCTGGGTTCTATCCATAGGACTTTCCTACTGACTATTCCTATAGGACTAGAAAAGTAACCCTCACCATTAGAAACTCTAAACTCCTCTTTACACAGCTTGAAGTTCTACATATTGTCCCTAACCTTTAGCACTTAGTAGGTGGGGCCAATATGAGGGAGCTTAAGGGGAGTCCTGATACAATAAAAATATATACATTTTTAGACCCATATTTTATACTTATTTTTGGTGATATTGCATTTTAATGGAAGGTTTTTTTATGTTTTCTTACAAGTTGTTATTTTTTAGGACTTATAGCAAAAAAGAAGGAAAAAAGATGGAATTTGGAGTTAAAATGATATTTTTGAAGAAGTACTTAGTGACGACCGCGCAAAGGGCAGCGACGATCGTGCAGAATAACAGAACAACTCCAATTTTTACTCAGCACCAACAGTGTCAAAGGCGGTACAGCCCCCGTTTCTAGAAGGTTTAATGTATTTGGACGAATTTTGAAGATTTTTTGGAGGTGTCTCTTGGAGAACCGACCCTGGGCTTTATTTGGGGCCAAAATTCATCAGGAGATTGACTCCTTTTTGCTTCAAAAAAGTTTCACCACGCTCCATTTTTGCCATCCTTCATAATCCATCTTCATTACACCATCATATCGGAGTACATTAGTGATTTTTCTTTTATATTTTAGAGTTTGTCTGGTGAGATTTAGTGTGAAACTTTTTCTAAGAGTGTTGGAGAAAGAGAAAAGTGAGAGATATCTTCTTCCTGCATTTCTAAGGGAAGGCTACAAGGTATTTGCTTTGAGAAAGAGTTTCAGATAAGTTTTGTTTGTTTATTAGTATTGCATGAACTTTCTTTTTTGTATGAAATTTGTGTTTTGTTGTGTCTTTCTCATGAAGTCTAATTAGTTCCCTCTATCTTTCTCCCTACTTTGAGATATGGTGAAAGTAAGAGATAATATGATGAGCCAATATTAAAATATAAAATAAATTATGATGATTTTTCAACTCTAAACTTAATTTACATTTGATCTTGCCTCCAAAAAAATTGAGAACTATGATGATCTTTTCAACTCCAAAAAGATTGAGAATGTGGAGAAAATATTTGGAAGAAATTCATGGGACTTAGTTTTGAACTCTTAGAGTCACTCTTGGAAGCCATTATTTGAGTATTTTAAGTGTATTTTGGAATTTTTTTTATAATTTTGATTAGATTGAAATGGCTCCACGACAAAAGAGGTGACTTGAGTTTGAAGAGTTTTGCTTCATCAATGCGAAGGGTCAGTCAAGATTTACTTCAATATTTCAAGGGAAGAAATGTATACAAAATCGTGTTTTTGAGAGCCCGAGAGGAGAAGTTGAATGAGTTATTACCAAACGAAGGTAAGTAAACTTCTGTTATACCACCAATAAAGCTGCTGTGAATGTTGTGAAAGAATTATATGCTAATGCATTCTATTTTGAGGACGGAACTGTTTGAGTAAGAGAGTTTTCTGTTGAGTTTAGTGTCGCCCGCGTTAACTCATTTCATGAAGTCCCAAACTCATATATCTGCAAGTATGAAACCTTCAGTACAATGGAAGGCCTGTTGAACAATATCATTAACTTTCCCACTGATGGGAAAGGGACATGGAAGATAAAGCAGCGAGAACGGGTAAATTTTTCTGCTTCCATGTTGAATGCCACATCTAAAGTGTGGCACTATTTTATTTCCTTTAATCTGTTACCTACCTATCACCATAGTGAGGTAACAAGAGATAGAGCTATTCTAAATTTTTGTATTCAGAACAGTTGGACTATAAATGTAGGGAGAATTATTTATAAGAATATTTTGATCACGACAAGGAGTGAATCAAGTGGAGGTTTAGGAGATCCTAACCTCATTTATGCACTTTGCCAACTTTCTGGAGTTGAAGCTGGAGATGATGAAGAATGGGTTTACCCTATGAAACCCATTAGTAAACCTAATTTAATGACGTATGAATCTTATGAAGGATGGAGATCTGGGAGTAGGAATAAGGAACCTTCTATTAGTAGAGATATCCCCTCTACTAGTTATGACCTTCCTTCCTCTAGTTTCCCTACCGTTCATGATTTAATGAATGAGTTAACCTTGCAGCGGAAGAGTATAGAGAAAATAAATGAAAGAATTGGGGGATTAGAACGTAGACATGATTATGATGGTGAGTACCTACAGAGGCATTCTAAATTTGAGATAGCTTACTACGAAGCTCAGGCCCAACACTACAGAGGTAAGTCTGATGTTACTCTTCCTGAATGCCCCCATTATACTCAGTATCAGCCTAATCCACCTGCTGACTAGAGAGATGAGGATATAGTATGGGATTTTGATATATGATAGTGATTGATGTACTTTTGTTTTGTGATTTTGTGATAGATATGATGTATGTTTATTTGTACTTTCATTTTTTCTATATTTTTTTTTTATGTTTGCAGTTAGAAGAATTTTTAATTATTGTTATAAATGTTTAGTGTTGTAGTTTGAAATTTGCATGTGTAGTTATAATAGAATTTGATTAGTATTTTGTAAAACTGTGATGTGATGTGATTTTTATATTTGCATTTTATTGTATTTATAATAATTTTGTTTTTAATATTGTGATGTGTTAGTGAAATATTGTGTTTTTACAATGTTTATTTTTGTACTTATTTCAAGATTTCATTACCCAGCAAATTATCTAATGCTTTATATGTATAGAAAGCTCCTAATAATATAAACCAGTGGAAGTAAAAATTTTGAGAAGAAACTGCAAAAATTTTAGAAAGATGAAAATGCCTAAAGTACTGAGGTATGATTTATATTTAGAATTTCTTTCCACCTGTATCATTTCATATTGAAAAATTTAAATTGGGGGAGGGAAGAAAAAGATTAACTATTAGATGTCCTCTATTTCAATATTTTCAAAAATTATTTATATTTATAGTTTTTCTTTCCACCTAAATTATTTCATATTTAAAAATTTAAGTTTGGGGATTTATATTTAGATTTTTTCTTTCCACCTGTATCATTCCATATTGAAAAATTTAAGTTTGGGGGAGGAAGAAAAAGATTAACTATTAGTGTTCTCAATTTAAATATTTTCAAAAATTATTAATATGATTTTTTGTAGTGAATTTAATTCATATAACTATATTTTGTAGATATTTAAATATTATGGTAGATTTAAAGGAATATTTTTTGTATGAAAAATTATATTTGTAGATTAAGATATTTAATATAAGAGAATAAGACTATAGTTAATTAATTACAGTAAAGAAAACTACAAATATTAAGAATCTTAGAAATTCATTTGAGAAGAAAATATTGGGGCTCAATGATGTAAAAGTGAAGTTTCAAATTTAGGGAAAGAAAAGTGAAGTTCAAAATTATTAAAGCGTATCCAGATATAGTAATCTTCACTTGAAAAAGAAAAAAAAAGGATTGACAACAATCCTTGAAAAGAAAAGAAAAATATATAGGATTGAAAGCAAANAATAGCCCCTAAACTTTAAAAATCCATATCTTTGCATAGAAAACTTATAAAAATAAAATAAAAATACCCTCTCACTCGGTGAACAGAGGAAATTCCTGTGGAATTATTTTCACATTAATTTGATGCATAAATTATTTTTAAAAAATAAATTAGGGTTAGTGGAATAATTTTCACATTAATTTGATGCATGAATTATTTTTAAAAAATAAATTAGGGTTAGAGGGGAATTATTTTCACATTAATTTGATGCATAAATTATTTTTAAAAAATGAATTAGGGTTAGAGGTTTTTCAATTCTCCATTCATAAGAAAATTCATAAAAATAAAACAAAAATACCCTCTTACTCAGTGAACAGAGGAGAATCATATGAAAATTCACAAAAATAAAATAAAAATATTCTCTTGCTCAGTGAATAGAGGAGATTCATGTGGATAAACTCATAAAAATAAAATAAAAATACCCTCTTGCTCAGTGAACAGAGGAGATTCTTGTGGAATTATTTTCACATTAATTTGATGCATGAATTATTTTTAAAAAATAAATTAGGGTTAGGGATTTTTACACATTAATTTGATGCATGAATTATTTTTAAAAAATAAATTAGGGTTAGGGGTTTTTCAATTTTCTTAATTTGATGCATAAATTATTTTTTAAAAATAAATTAGGGTTAGGGGTTTTTCAATTCTCCGTTCATTTGATGCATGAATTATTTTTAAAAAATAAATTAGGGTTAGGGATTTTTCAATTCTCCATTTTGATGCATGAATTATTTTTAAAAAATAAATTAGGGTTAGGGGTTTTTCAATTCTCCATTCATGGATGCATAAATTATTTTTTAAAAATAAATTAGGGTTAGGGGTTTTTCAATTCTCCATTCATAAGGAATTAATACCTTAACTTTAAATTTTTATATGTTGTAACCTCTGTCTAGGTGAACAATTTAAGCATTTTTTCAAAGACATAGGAGATCTACACACAGAGATCTTAATTTTTTAAGTTCTTAAGCATTTTCTATTCAAAAAATTATAGAAAATTTCATATGGCTTAGAAAATTCTACAAATATTCATGTGAGTTCTCTATGGCCAGAGTAGTCTTAGGAAATAATTTTGTAATTTTTAAGAATCAGAATATCACTATTTTAAGCAAACTTCAATTTGCTTAAAAAATTTTATTTGGAGAATATAAAGATCAAAATCATTTGATTTTTATTCTCCATCGTGATTTATAAGTCAGAGAATTTACCATAAAAATTTCAAAGGATTTTGAGATCATTTAGTATTTTTAATTTAGGATTTATGGTCTAGGGCTAGCTCACATAAAAATTTCAAATGATTAGGAGTTGTCTTGATGATCTTTTGGAATTTTCCTTAAAAATGCATATTTTTGCATAAAAATAATTATATGGATTAAATTAAATTGTGAAAATTCANATTAAATTAAATTGTGAAAATTCATATTTTCTCCTCTGATGTCTTAATTAACCTATCAGTAAGGTTATGTAAAAATTTCAAAGTCATTTGACTTGGATTTGGTAAATTATTGAAGTTTGGACCCTTAGGGGCAAAATTGTAATTTTGGATATTTTGGCCTTAAT